>JAADYH010000288.1:0-26159 GCA_023338125.1 Phytopythium aichiense
ATTAGATTACGAGATGTATGGGATGCTTCATTAAAAAAATTATTAGATATTATTCAGAAATAAATAAGATACCCTTGATTATTTTTTAAAAAAGGCTTTTTTTTAAATTATAATATAAAAAATAAATATGAAAAAAAATATGCACGCGGCGTGGAGCGAACCGTCAAAGTCCACAGTGTACTCCATTGCCGATCCAATGGCTGTCATGGTACGACTGTGAACCGAGACGCGAACGCTTCGCTGCACATGCTGATGCTGCTCGTCGAATGTGAGTTTCGAGGACACCCCCAACCGCCTGCGTTTTCCATACATTGATGCTTATCGCCCGCAAGTGCCTGGATGCAAGAGCGCTTCGACGACATGCTGGTGCTACTTCCCGACTGCGAGCGCCGCGGCTGGCCGTGGCCGCGTGCGCTTTCCAGAGATGGAGTCTGTATACCCAAGTGTTCACAGGTACCTCTTCCTTCGGCAACGCGGGTGGAGGTGGTCTTCAGACTTTGCGGCCTGATGTCTGCGGTATCTTCCGCAGGCAGTGGAAAGCCCGTCAACTCGGGCATTGAGGTTGTCGCTTTGCGATGTGTTTTTTTTACAATGTAATCACACGATAGTCATAATAACCTCGGTCCGCCATCGCGAATGCAGCTGCTCCTCGAATATTGGCCAATGAGCATCCTCTCTGGGAGTGCGTTCACCGGGCTTGATCCCAGCCCCAATGGACGCCTCCGACGCGGAGAAGAGACTCGCCAGCGCGCTTCATGCCGCCACGTGAAGAAGAGGTCCGGACGATCGTCTTCGCTTCGCCACCAAGTGTCTCGGACTTCAGCGAGGCACACCGACACGAGCTGTCGGTCGACAAGCACCTACGAGTTTTCTGCAGCACTGCCATTGTGATGATAGTAAGGTGATTCGTATGGTATACACCCTTGGGGCGGGGTGGGGTGAACATGGAGTGTGCGGAGCACCAAGGCGGACGGCTCACTGCACGGGCAGGTACTGCTGCTTGCACTCGATCCGCCGCTCCTCTCGGCGGCGGCGCACGTAGCGCACGCCCTGCTTGGCGGTCACGAAGAGTCCGAGCAGGCAGAAGGGCAGCGCGAGCATCCAGAGCAGCGAGTGGCCCACGTTGGCGCTCAGGTGCGAGGCCGACAGCGCGCTGCCGCCCGCGCGCAGGGCGTGGCCGGCCGCGGGGCCCCGGTGGTGCCGCGAGTAGTGGATGCTGATCTCCACGGACGAGTCGTCGTCCGGCCCGGTCTGGCGGGCAGTCGCCGCGGCCGTCCGCGCGCCGAGCATGTCGGCCACTAGCGCCTCGACGCAGCGCGGGGCCAGCGCGTCCGCGTGCCGGGCCATGCACAGGCTCAGGCCGCGCGCGGCTGCCTCGATCCTGGCGGGCGTCACGCTGGCGCGGACCTCGTGCAGCAGGGCCAGCACGTCCGCCTCGGGCCCGCAGAAGGCGCGCACGTCGGCCGCGCAGTCACCGGAGGCGAGCGCCTCCGCGTCCGGCGTTGCGGTCGGCTCGGTGGATGCGGCTGCGGACGGGGACGGAGATGCGGGCGGGGTTGCGGATGCGGACGGGAGGGGGGCCGAGGGACCCGTGAGGGCCCGCAGGGAGTCGTCAGCGAGGCGGCGGAGTGGGTCCATTGCGGCCGGATGGGGTCTGGGTCGGGCGGCGGAGTAGTGGCTTCGTTTCGAGTAACGCTTGACAAGTGACGGTCTCGGGTGGGGCGGACGCGGTGGGGATTGACCCGAGGGCGGACCGGCTGCGGCCGCGGCCGTCACGATCGCACGGCGCGCAGTGGGACACGTCCGGCCGCAACACGGTCTTTGCGGACGGGCGGACGGGCTCCAGTGCTGGTCGCGCGCTTGTGGCCGCGCCGAGAGAACAAAACGCCAGAAATGCGCAGGGTGGTGGCCGGCGACCGGCCGAAGTGCGTTATAATTGGCCCAGTGCTCGTTCTTCGCCCCTGCGACTCGGTTGAACCTGGGCTTTGCGTCCGGTCGGCTCTATCGTTCGGGGGGCGGAAGAGGGGGCGTCATGAGAGACGGAGGCTGCGGATCCCATGACGCGATGATCCAGGCGTGAGTGCGGGCAGGAGTGTGCGGGCTGGTGCCAGGTGACGCGCTTGCGATGCCGACCCAACTGTTTTCGATAGTTTTTTTTAGCGCGGGGTGCACTTGGCGTTTGTATGCTGATCAATTTTTGGCATGCAAGTTGCAGAAACGTCGCAACTCCAAATAAAAAAGCCACAAAAAATGGTCAACCCGCCCGCGCATCAAGTTGAACCGTTCGCTCTGTCATACTGAACCCAAGTTATTTCGCCCGCGATGGAGCTCCCGGCACCCGACCGCGAGGCGCTCACGGCGCTGCTCTGGCCGCGCGCCGCGCCGGCCGCCGACGTCGCGCGCTGGCTGCGCCAGGGCTTTGAGCTGCAGCCGGCGGGCGGTGTTTTCCCGCTGGGGCTCGTGCAGGCGCACGGCGGGCCCTGCGGCGTGCTGGCGGCCGTGCAGGCTGAGCTGCTGCGCCGCGCGTTCTTCTCCTCGCCGCTCGTCAGCCAGGGCGGTCTGCAGGAGCGGCTTGGCGCGGTGCTGCAGGCTGCGGACGGACCGCAGAAACAGCAGGAGCGGCTGCTGGCCGAGGCGCTGGCGTCGCTCGTGGTGCAGGCACGCCCGACCGCCGCGGACGCCGCGCGCGTGGTGCTCGTGAGCGCTCCGGACGGGTTGGAAGACGGCGACGCGGTCGACCTGTCGGCGCTGCGCTTTTCCGAGACGGTCGTGGCCGTCAGCGGCGCGGACGAGCACGCGGCGACCGCGGCCGTGGCCTCCGCGCTGCTGTGCCACCTCCCGGCGCTGCAGGGCCCGCGCGGCGTGCTCAGCTTTGTATCCAGCGTGCTGCGCACCCGCGGCGTGGACCGCGTGCGCGACGACATGGACGACCGCGAGGCCGCGCTGACGGCGCAGTTCGGCCACTGCGCGCAGGAGCTGCTCAACCTGCTGCTCACTGGCCGCGCCGCGTCCAACGCGTTCGACGGCGCCGTGCCGCTGGGCGATTCGGGGCTGCTGCTGCGCGGGCTCGAGCGCCGCGCGCGCGTCGGCTATCTTTCGCAGCTCGAGGCGCTGCGCTACTGCCAGGTCGGCAGCTTCTACAAGGCGCCGGAGGCGCCCGTGTGGGTCGTCGGCAGCGCCTCGCACTTCAGCGTCGGCTTCGCGCTGGACGCCGCCGTGGGCCGTGAGTCGCCCTCCGAGGCGCTCTTCCAGCGCGTGCAGCGCGTGTTCAAGGCCTTCGACCCCATGGAGACGGGCTTCATGCCGCTCGCCGCGCTGCCGCAGTCGCTCGCGCAGCTCGGCGTGGCCTCGGACGTCTTGAACAGCGACTACTGGATGGCGCGGCTGCTCGCCAGGCTCGAGATGGCCGACGGCGCAGGCATCCTGCTGTGGGACGAGTATTGGAAGGTCGTTTCGGTGCTGCTGCACACGGGGGACCTGGAGCTCGCGCTCAGCGGCCAGTACGCCTCCGGTCAGGACGCCGAGCGCCGTCCGCGGTCCGACTCGGACCTCGCGCGCGAGCTGCAGGCGCAGTTCGACGCCGAGCAGAGCGGTGGGGCCCCCGCTGCCTCCTCAGGCCTAGAGGCGGCGAGCACGACCCCTCCGAGTGCCCCAAAGTGCGATTCGAACGCAGCAGAGAGCTCGCGGCCGCTCGAGTTCGACTGGTATTACTACAACGGCCTTCGCATCGGCGGCGCCAGCTCCTCTCCGTCCGGCAGCGACCGCAGAGGGAGGCAGCCAGTGCTGGTCAAGTGCCGCGTCAAGCTCCCGAGCACCGGCGAGTTCATCGGCAAGTCGGTGCCGATCGCGGACGCAGGAGCAAGCGGGGGTCACGGATCGCCGCCGCTGGAGGAGATCCTCAAGACCAAGTGGCCGGACGCGCAGCTCGTCTGGGAGGGAGGCGTCGTCCCGAGCGTCGACTGAGTCCCACAAATAGCTGTCGATCGTAAAATGGCAGCCCATAGTGATTTTGGCGGCCAACAAGTTCCCGGAAAGGGGTTGGTGGTTGAGTGCGTTCGTGCCTTGGGTTGCTTGATGCCATCGCTCACGAAACAGCGAAACGTTTGAACCGCAGTGGCTCAGGGCAAACGCACGCGATGGCGTCGCCGAGCGGTTGCAAACGGAGACGACTCTCGTGACTGCTATTTGAGGCCGGCGACTCGCGGAGTTTGACAGACACTCAACAAAGAGCAGACGGCAGTTGACAACTCCGACCAGCGCAACCAGCCAGCCAGGACCACGATCGCGCAGCCCGTGCTCCTCTGTGAGCAACGATGACGAGCTCTACCGGCTTGGATGGCTCCGAGACGCAGACGAGAAACAGCATCGCCGCGCCTCTCAAGGACGAAAAGGAGGCAGATGCCGCTCTTTCATCTGCGCTTGAGGGCTGCGCCGACCTGGATGCGATCATGCTGGCCACCGAAGTTGCGGCATCTCCATCGGGAGTGCACGCTGGGTTCCTTTCGTCGTCGCCTCTTGGGCATCGACTGGCAATGACAGACCACGCCACCAAGTTGCCGCCGTTGCAGGAACCTGCACCGCCGCCTTCCCCTCCACAGCCGCGCCACTCACTGCTTCTGAGTGGTGTTGTAGACGTCGTGGACGTCGTGGCAAAGGATGCCAGCCGCTTCTACCGCATCTTCGGCGGACTGGGCATCCCGATGCTGGTCTTGTTCCTGCTCTCGGCCGCCTGGACGTTCATGCTCGCCGTGATCCAGGTCTACACGACAGAGATCGCGAACAGCCTAATGGACACGGCCAGCTTTGACAACGGCAACTTTTGGCTGCTGCCCAAGCCGCACAACGCACTTGTGGGCTTCTCTGTGGCGCTCCTAGTGCTCTTTGGGTTGGGTTACGTTGCGCTTGCAGTGCTCATGCTGTACTTCTCGTGCCGAGGAACACCAGCCGGAAGGCGTGAAGCACCCACAAAGCCCGAAACATCAACCGACAAGGTCGCGCCGGTGAATCACAATGACAAGGCGATGGCAGTCAAGCTCCGCAGCCGAGGAATGAGACGAGCGGTACTAGAGTTCATGCGCAAGCTGGCCACGATGACCGGAGAGAAGCGAGAGTACATGGTAACGTGCCCCATCGCTGCTTCTTGGACTGCTAGACGCGGTAAGCTCAGCAAGTGGTGACTGATGTTGCATGTTGCAGAACGCGGTGCTGGACTTGCCCAAGCTCATCTTCCAAACGACGACGCTCATCACATACCTGCGACTGGGCTTCCCGTTGCCGGTCGTGTATTTCTACATGATGCTGCTGCTCGCCAACTGGCTGGCATCCTACTACCGCTACCAGCGCTACCGCATCGACCACTTCTTGGTCGTCCCCCGACTGTTCTACATGTGAGTGAGTCAATCTTCAAGCCCCACTCGCTCGCGTGTCGTCTCACGACTCCATCTCGCAGGTTCGACCTCTTCTTCGCCGTGTTCGCGACGCTAGTCGTGCTCGTGTACTTCGTCTACACGTTCCAGTTCGACCGTGCAGCGTTCGCGGTGCGGCAAGAAGCCTTCACCAGTTCGGTGTTTGAGCGCACAGCGAGGCTCTTCGGTGACCCCGCGCACATCTCGAGCTTCCGCAGCGCCTTCCACTACCTGCAGTTCTCGTCAGTCAGCTCGCTACTCATCAAATCCTCGCTCAACCTGTTGTCGCTCTACAAATGGCGCAAGATTATCGTCACGCTGGCGCACAACTTCGAGATCGAGTCCGTGCTCGCTCAAAGGGTTCACGAGTCGCGAACGGACCAGCCAATGCATCACCGCTCTCGGACAAACAGTAGCGTTGCTGAGCGGCCTGAGCGATCCATGGGGTCAGTAAGCGACCTCACGAAGGCAGTGGCGGAGCGAGTGAAGCTCGAGCTTGGTAAGCGCACTCTGCCGAAGGTGCTGCTCGCATCCGTGTTCCTGATCACTGGTGCGGGTGTCTTGGTCTATACGGTCGTAGCCATCGCGTCGACCACGAACTTGTGCAGCAAGTACTCCCAGTGTGGAGTCGTGAGCTACCAGTGGAATGTCGACAGCAAGCACTGCACGTGTCTCATGTTTGCCGATCTCCACGTTGGGCCGGCGACATTCGCGGAGTGGGAGAACCCGGACGACGCGACTGCCGACCTCGCCGATCTGGCGGTCGCAGGAGAACTGCGCATCGTGCAAGTCGTCAACCACGCGCTCCCCGCGCTCCCCGAGGCACTTCGGCACTGCCACCATCTCGAGCAACTCATCCTCATGTACACCAAGACCACAGCTTTGCCTTCTTGGATGAAAGAGTTCTCCAAGATCGAGTACATGTAAGTGGCTCTGGTTGTTGGTCATCCGTGCTTCCAATGACTAAAGCCTCACTTCCCTCTTGTCTGGTAACACAGTCACATCGAAGCCGACTACACGAATCGCACGCTTCAGTCGATCCCGGCGGATGTGTTCTCCGACATGCCTCACCTCTTCTTCCTGCGCCTTGGCGGGATGGCGGGTGTGCCTGAGCTCCCGTCGTTCACCGATCTGCACTCGCTCCAGACGCTGGCGCTTACGGGGTTGTTCTCGCTGACGTCGCTTCCGGATTTTGACGGGCTGGATAATCTCCGCTCGCTCAGCATCGTCGACGCGCACCACGTGCCCGCGCTTCCGTCCTTCCAGCCACTTGTCAAACTGGCGAAGATGGAGCTGACCAAGCGCAACGCCGTGTGCTGCAACGGCTTTGTGACCAGCAAGTGCGACCTCTCCAACTTCCAGTGTCTCCCACGCCCAGACGAGCCGAATGTCACGTGCACGGTGGAGCGAATGCTGGCAGTCGACAAAGTCAAGCTGGAGGAGATAGGAGCGACCGTGTGCACAAAGAACCTGACGGTCGACAACAAGCAGCTTCAACCGACCGCGTACTTGACGGATGTCTTGTGTGGAGGTGTCAAGTACCGCCAGTGTGCCGTCAACGGCGTCACCGGGATCTGCATCAGCGCACGCTTGCAAGTGATCAGCTGCACGACCAACTCCGAGTACATCAAATTCCGGCGGCTGCAGATTGAACGCGGCGTGGGCGACGCATGCACCCCCGCGGTCGAGGCCTGGCTCGGGTGTGTCGCTTCCAGCTGAAACCGACTCCATTCATCATGAAGCACAACAGCTCTGCGCTTGTCAAACTCTCCGCTCGTCAAATTGCAAGGGTAAACACCAATATTCCGAGACAACAGATCAATGAGCGCGTTCGCACAGATTTTGAGCTCCTGTGGTGTTTTCTAACGCTCAAACCAACACTAAAAACACGCTCAAACAACAACAGGGGTTCATCATATCCCCTGTGTGCGTCACGAAACCAGTGGATTGATCAGTAAAGCCTCGCATCGACTTCAGAAGTTTCAAGGCCAGTGGGCATGAATAGCCCAAACTTCGATGCCCAAGACTCCGTTAGGCAGGGTGGAGAAGATGCAATTGAAGCCCCTTCGGTGAGGATAGCATCGGTGGTGGCCCGAGTGTCAGCATCGGACAATGTTCAGCCGGTTGAAAGGTCTCCACCCGGAGTACCTTCTCGGCGGAGCTGCGCCAACAACATGCGCCATCCATCGACAAACCTTCTGGCGAGAATGTGCTTCTCCGCTGGAGAAGCAGTCTTTGTTCGGGCCACCGTGCGCAGCTCGATTGTCGGAGTGGGAATCATTCGAGTCCAGGCCATGCACGGCCTTCTATGACGTGCTCGGCTACCTGGGCGTCGCCTCGATCATTGTGTTCGTCTCCTCGTCTGTCTGGATGCTGCTGCTCGCAATAGTCCAGATCTTCTCAAACTGGATGACCAACAAGTTCATGAGCACGGAGGGCTTTGACAGCGGCGAGTTCTGGCTGCTGCCGAACCCTGACATCTCGATCGTTGCAATCAGCGTCTTGATATTGGTCATGTTTGTCGTGGGCATCCACTCTCGGTGTGTACATGGTCATGTGTCTTGCCGCATCCCCTACCACTCTGCTGTTGTCTCTTCATCTGAAATCAAGGTGCAGCAGACTGATCGATCGGAAGCTGGTGAGCGTGGCAATCAACTTATCTACCGGTAAGATGAATGCGCTGGATTTGACAGGATGTAAATCGTGCTGATATGATGTCACCGTCACGAGGTAGATTCGAATTCTTCTTCGCCGTGCTTGCACTGCTGACGGCCCTGGGTTACTTCATCGCCAGCTTCGACCTGGACCGCACGGCGTTCGTGCGACTTCTACATGTGCTACCCAAGCCAATCTGCCCCGCAAACATGACGACGGATGTGAGCTCGCTCGCACCAATTGAGCACACCACCGACGAGTTGTGCGGCACATCGTGTGCCGGCAGTGTTCGTGCAATGGTGAGCCAGGGATCTCAACTCGCGCATGCAGCTGATCAACATCATTGCCGCTCAGGGATCCATTGATGGTATGCGCCGCCTGGATATTGCATGCAGCGTCGGAAATCGGTGCGACCCCGCCGTCGAGGCGTGACTTGGCCGCGGTTGAGGCTTGAAGCCGCTCTTTCAATCCGAATTCAACCAGCCTGAATCCCTTCCCATCAAGAGCAAGTCCTCGTCACGCAATCGCCATGGCCGTTGTTGAGTCAATCGCTTCATCAGGTCGGAGCAAACGACAAGGTGAGCGTGGGTTTTGTTTTCTGGATGAAAATCTTTGCTTTGAGAAAGTGGTTACAGCTAGCGGCTGACCGTGTGCGCTTTCCCGAAATAGTTTCCCCTGCGTCAGTTGTCACGAAGAAAGCGACGCTTGGCGAGGCGTCGGCGTCCTCCTTCCCCCTGGTGAATCTCATTGCCGAAGACGAGTCAAACACGTCGTCATGGAGCCGGTGGGCGGAGGCTCGCTCGACCACCGTGACGTTGAGGTGGCCGCACGCCAAAGCCCCGACGGCGACAAGCACATCGTTTTCCCTGTTCAAGTGGACGCTCTCATCGAACGGACGGATGACGTCTCAGTCGTGCCCGCGCCTGACGTCAATGCCAATGGAGAAGACTCGATCGAGCGCCAAGATAAAACTTTGGGACGTAAGATCGACAGTGCGCGTCTGTCGCGCCTTAGCTCGATCGAGCGCCGAGACAAGACTTTGGGGCGTGGGCTCGACAGTGCGCGTCTGTCGCGCCTCAGCATCAGTCTTTCGGTCACTCGGATCGCTCTAGACGAAGCCGAGACGTTTTTCCGGGTGTTTGGCTACTTCGGACTGCCGATGGTCGCGGTATTTGTCTTCTCGGCGCTGTGGACTTTCACGCTGGCTTTTATCCAAGTCTACCCAAACGAGATGGCCAACGCCATCATGAACACGACGCAGTTCGACGACGGCCAGTTCTGGTTACTGCCGCAGCCGGACGCCCCGACTGTCGGGATCGCGGTCGTGTTGCTCGTGCTCTTCGGAGTCGGCTACCTCTGGCTCGCTTTCTACATGATGGTTTACTTCCGCAGAGCCGGTTTATCCATCGACGACGATCACCCCACGGACCAAACGAAACACGCCGACAAAGCACCGAAGAATGTATCAGCGATGTACGCCAAGCTTGCAGCGCTCAATCATTGGGTTCACCACCACATTCTCGACTTGACCCCAGTCCAGCGCCACTACTTCGTACGTGTCACTTGCTTCACATCTACCGGGAGCGACGGCTAATAAGATCGTCTTGAATTGATCGTGAACATAGAACGCCGCGTTGGACGCGCCGAAGCTCATTTTCCAGACGATGACGCTCTTCACGTACCTGCAGCGCGGCTTCCCGACCCCGCTGATTTACTTTTACTCGGTGCTTCTGCTCGTAAACTGGCTCGTGTCGAGCTATCGATACCAGCGCTACCTTGTTGACCCACGGTTGATCATCGCTCGACTATTCTACATGTACGCCGTGTGTGGTTTTCCTGCATGAGCATTGTGATGCCTCCTAACGCACGGCTTGCTACAACAGGTTCGACTTGTTCTTCGCTGTGTTCTCGACGCTTGTGGTGCTGGTGTATTTCATCACTGATTTTCGCTTCGATCGCGCCACGTTCGACATCAAGCAAATGACCATCTCCCCCATGAACTACGATCGGATTGCGCGCCTGTACGGCGATCCAGCTCAGATCTCGAGCTTCTCCAGTGCCTTCCACTACCTGCAGCTCACGTCCGGCAGCTCCATCTTCTTCAAGTCATCCCTGAATCTGCTCTCGCTGTACAAGTGGCGCAAGATCATCCGGACGCTGATCCTCAATTACCAGATCAGCAAGCGATCCTCAGTCCAGCCTTCGAACCGGCACTCGGATGACAATCAAGCCCACAAGAAGGCAGAGAAAGTTCTAGTTGTTGCACAGGTGCCGCAGCAACCGAGCCTGAGGAGTTATCGCGCATGGCCAATGCGGCTTCTCGGCACGATGTTCTTCCTCGCTGGACTAGCCATCTTCGTGTACTCTATCGTCGCAGTGAAGTCAACGGCGAATCTTTGCCGGCGTTATTCTCACTGCAGCATCTACAGCTATCAGTGGAACGTCGGGGAAGACCACTGCACCTGCCTGATGTTCGTCGATAGGCGGGAGGCGCCCACGTCCTTCGCCGAGTGGAACGACCCCGTGGATACGACCGCAAATCTCGACGAGCTTGCCGTCGCAGGCGAACTGCGAATCATCCAAATCATCAACCGCGCCGTCCCTGAGTTCCCTGAGTCCCTGCGGACCTGCGTCAATCTGGAGCGTGTGATCCTAATCTACACCAAGACGGAGCAGATACCGGACTGGATGGCCGACTTCACACACATGGAGTATCTGTACGTAGAATGTCTCCGAGTTGACCCACTCTCATGGCGACGCTAATGGGCATGTTGACAGGCACATTGAAGACGACCTGACTCCGCGACGCCTGCAAGGTCTCCCTTACGGTTTGTTCGACCGCTGGACGCATTTGACGTTCCTGCACTTTGGCAGCATTGTCAGCGTCCCGAAGGTCCCTTCACTTGCTAACCTCCACCACCTCCAGTACCTCGTGCTCGTCGGTCTGGAGTCGATGACGGAGTTTCCGAGCTTTGAGGGTCTCGGCAACCTTCACAGCTTGCTCATTGCCGACGCCACTCACATCCCGACGCTACCATCGTTGGCTCCGCTGAAGAAGATCAAGAGCATTACGCTGCGGTTCCGGAACGCAGTGTGCTGCAACGGCTACTTGACTGGGCACTGCAACCAAACAGACTTCGAGTGCCTGCCGCGCGCTGACGAACCCCCAGTGCTGTGCACGGACGCGCGCATTTCCGAGGGGGATCTCACCATCCTGGACGCTGTGGACGCTTACTACTGCCCCGCGGACGGGTCGGACGACGTGGATTTGATGATGCTTGCACCGACCGAGTACATGACTGACGGGCTGTGCGGCGGAGTCATGTACAAGCAGTGCGAGTTGAACGGTCAGCCTGGCATGTGCTTCAACTCGCGCATGCAGGTGATCAACTGCGTCATTCTCCCCGAGTACATGAACATGCGGCGGCTGCAGATCGAACGGGGCGTTGGAGAGCCGTGCAATGCCACCATCGAGGCGTGGCTGGGCTGCGTTTGACGGTGAGAGCAGTTGATTGCTGGGAATTCAATAGAATCCATTCAAACCTTCCCAAAATGCTGAGGCTTCATCAAGCTTCGATCTCACAGCAGGTTGTCACGGCATGTTATGACCCGGCCAGGCTCCAGACGCGCTATCAATAATGTGTCCGTTTCGCTCAATTGACTCATGCCGCATCCGTGATGTTCCAAGATGACCGAGTCTATCAATAGGCTTGCTGCGAAGTGAGGTTGGTAAAACCAATCCTGGTATCCTCTTGGAACGGCAGCTCACATCGCTTTCGACCTCCTCTTTCGCAGGCACATCCGAACATCATCGCGATTCATCTTGACTGAGAGCAGCATGTCGACACCGGAAGAGCATGCAGAAGGAACTGACGATGGCCTTGATGAGCCACTGCCAACTGCTGGGGCAGTCAGCGGGGACTCTCATGGAGTTGGTCCGGACCAAGTAGCCGCGCTGGTGGACCTGACCGAGAGCGTTAATCCTGCGCTTGGACATGATCAACCGCCTGCCGCAGTCGAAGACACGTCCAATTTGCCCAATCTGGTCAAGCGCCAGTCGCGAGTCGGATCGCGAATCGGGAGCAAACTGAGGCGGGAATCCATCGCTGCCTTTGTCACCGCTGAGGTCGACTCGTTCTTCGATATCTTCGGACGCCTGGGCATTGCGATGGTGATCATCTTCCTATTTTCAGCGCTCTGGACGTTCATGCTGGCATTCATCCAAGTGTACACGAACGACATGGCCAACGCCATCATGAACACCGCCTCCTTTGACAACGGCCAGTTCTGGATGCTGCCGGAGCCAGACCCGGCAGTTGTATGGGTGTCCGTGGTGCTGCTGGTGCTTTTCGGGCTCGGGTACCTCGGATTGGTGATCTACATGCTCTTTTTCCGCCGGTTCTTCCCCGCTGCTCACTCCACGGTGAGCAGCAACAGTCAGGTGCCAACTACCAATTGCAAGCACGTTCTCGAGTCGCTGAAGCGGCATTTCACGAACCCCACACCAATCGAGCGCCACTACTTTGTATGTGTTCTGAAATGTTGAGTGAGATAGATAGACTTGTCCAACTGTGTGCTGACCTGATCTACATATCCTCAAGAACGCCGCGCTGGACGTGCCGAAGCTCATCTTCCAGACCACAACGCTGTTCACTTACCTCCAACGCGGCTTCCCGACATCGCTGATCTACTTCTACTCGGTGCTTCTGCTCGCCAACTGGCTCATCTCGTGCTACCGCTACCAGCGCTTCCACGTCGACCCGCATCTCGTTCTTTCGCGTCGAATCTACATGTAAGTTACCTGACCGAACATGAGTTGCTGGGGGTATGTCTAACTCAATCCTATATGACATTCATCAACCAGGTTCGACCTCTTCTTCGCGGTGTTCGCGACGCTGGTGGTCCTTGTGTACTTTGTGTACAACTTCGAGTTTGACCGCAAGACCTTCCAGGTGCGAGACGTGCTCGGTAAGGGCACATTTGATCGAGTGGCTCGGCTGTTTGGCAACCCAGCGCAGATTTCCGGCTTTTGCAGCGCCTTCCACTACCTCCAGCTCACGAATGGGTCCGCCATCTTTTACAAGTCGGCGCTCAATTCGCTGTCGCTCTACAAGTGGGCCAAGATCACCCGCACCTTGATCCACAACCATAACGATCGCCGTCTTCACGCCATGCAGCCGGGTTTCCCTCACAAGCCGCAACTTACTGGCAACGATGCGATATCTCAGAAGGTCAAACCAAACGTAGCAGCAGATGAAAAGAGCGACGAGATCGAAGTCCCTGCCGAGGTGAAGGAGTACCGCCTAGACCAGCGGGACTGGCCGAAGCTGTTGGTCGCTGGCGTGTTTCTCTTTGCAGGACTCACCATCTTCACATACTCGATCGTTGCTATCGACTCGACCTACAAGCTGTGCAACAAGTACACGCGGTGTGGTGTCGCTAGCTACCAGTGGAATGTCGGCAGCCAGCACTGCACGTGCCTCATGTTCGCCGACCGCCAAGTGGCACCGAGCACGTTCAATGAATGGAATAACCCCGTCGACACGACGAGCCACCTGTCCGAGTTGGCGATCGCTGGGGAACTGCGCATCATTCAGATCATCAACCGCGCGTTGCCTGAGATACCAGCTTCTGTCCGCAACTGCAAGCGCTTGGAGCAGATCATCCTCATCTACACCAAGACGGAGCGGCTGCCGGAGTGGATGACTGAATTCTCCAGCCTCGAGTACTTGTACGTGATTGCGTCTGCTTTTGTCGGGGTGGTGCTTTCACTGAGTGTTGTTGGTTCTTCGGATGCAACCAGTCATTATGAAGGCGACTTCACCAACAGGCGGCTCGAAGCGCTGCCGGACGGCATGTTCGACAACGTCCCGCACATGACATTCCTGCACCTGGGGGCGATCACCAAGGTGCCGAAGGTCCCATCGCTTTCGAACCTCCACCAGCTGCAATATCTTGTGATCGCTGGCGGATTTTCACTCACTGAACTCCCGAGTTTAGATGCCTTGAGCCATCTGAATATCCTGACGATCGTGGACATCCCCCAGGTCTCGACGCTTCCATCGTTCGAGTCGCTTGACAGGATCAAGAGCATCTCGCTTCGGTACCGGATCCCCATGTGCTGCAACGGGTTTCTCACGGGCCACTGTGACTTGACCGACTACTCGTGCAGCCCCAAGGCTGGTCTCGCTGTCATGCAATGCACGGACCAGCGCATCTCGGAGGCGGACAACGCAACTCTTATCGAGCACGGAGGCACGTACTGCCCGGCAAACTCGACGGTCGACCTGATTAAGCTTGCGCCAACTGAGCACTCGACCGACGAGCTGTGCGGGAGCATCATGTACAAGCAGTGCGAGATGAACGGCAAGCCGGGCATGTGTTTTAACTCGCGCATGCAAGTGATCAACTGCGTGACGGTGCCCGAGTATCAGACCATGCGCCGGCTCGAGATCGCGCGCGGAGTCGGCCCCCCTTGCGACCCCGCCGTCGAAGCGTGGCTCGGCTGCATCTAGTACCAGCACAGGCGGCATTGGCGGTCTTGAACATTGCACAAAGATTGATTCTTCATTTTGATTGAATCGATGGCTACATGTACCCATGTCATTGTTTTGAATATGTCGTCACTGTCGTGAATTTGGCGCCAAGGTTTGAGGTGGCGGGAAGCGAGCAGATCATCGGCAATATCAAGATGAGGGCGGCGGGTGACAAGGCGGCGGCGCGGCGCGTTGAGGACGAGGACCGCGTCGTGTACCAAGACCTGGCGGAGCCTACGGGCGCGCGAAGCTTGCTGTTCTCGCCCGACCCGCCGCGCCGACCGGGGAACGCGGCGGAGACGGCTGGCGGCGGCGTGCTGGCGCGACCCAAGGGCATCTTCCACCAGCAGCCACTGTTCCGCCTCGGTGCGGCGCTAGCTATAGGCGTTGATGGCATTGTGACGACGGTTCTGACGGTGGCGTGTGGCGCGGATGGTAGATGGGAGCGGTGACGAGAGAGACCCAGGCGACGAGTCGGAGGACGAGAACCCGTTCGCGTCGCTGCTGCAGTCGCGTTCGGCGTCTCCCCCTCGTGATGGAGGCGGCTACAGCCCTGATGATAGCCTCGTGGAGACGAGCATGCGATCAACCGAAGCGACGAGCACAGAAGAGCGAGGCGCTAGGCAACGCAGGACGTCTACCGCCAATGTGTTGGCACTGTCGTCGAGGGAGCGCGTCCGAGACCGTTGCGTGAGCGCGACACAAAAGGCAGCGGCGTCCAAGAGACTGAGCTTCGAGGCAGCTGACTCGCGGCCGGCGCGGTGGGGGGCCCGACCCAGCAAACCGTCGGCTAAGGACGCGCAGAACCGCCGCAAGTCGCTGGATGCGATTCGGTCACGGCAACGAGAAGGGCGAGCAGCCGGCAGCACTCGGTGCGTTGAATCTCGAGTCTTTGTTGCTGTCACCTCTTGCTTTGCACTGATGGTTGTTGCATTATGTCATCTTGAAGCAGTAGAAGGCCCGCAGCTTTGACGCTCAAGGGTGCGTGTTCGAGCCTGGACGACGTTGTCGGCGACACTCAAGCGAGCGAGGCAGCGCCATTGTTTGCTACGAAGAAGCCGCGCCTATCTGAAGTGCTGCACCGAGCGACGATGCTCTCCCAGCACAAGGCTGAAGACTCTCCGGCTGGACATTCACAGGTAGGTGCCTCAGTGTGTTTAGCATAGCGATGGCAATGCTAACATTTGCCTCCACCTCCACCTCTACAGCCCATCAGTCTCGGGTCGCCTGTGGAGCACGACGCGATCCTGGACACGGACCAGCAGATGAAAGCGGAGCCGTTCTCCCCTCCGATCTTTTCACCCTCAAGATCCAACGAGGCCCACGCAGGTCGCAAGCAGAGATCAGGCGGCGCTGCATTGACCAAGCTGCGCGGAGACATTGGCGAGGCCGTACGCAAGGCTGTGCGCCGGACGAATCGCGACTTGACTCTGCTTCGGGCGGATGGACAGAGCTTGCTGGCGCAGCAGGGAAGCGGTTCCTCGAACGCCGTCGAGCGAATCCAGGACCGAGGACACGTCATTGTGTGTCTTCGGGCGGCCTCGTTGACCGGCCAACATACGTTCGAGTGCTTCGTCCACTCGACAACCCCAGACGTAGAAGAGAGCTGTCCCTCTGGCGCGGAGCGTGTGCAAGTGGTACTGTCGCCTCATACTGTCGACGTCGTCAAGGCGGCCCCAGGCGTCGTGCTTCGGATCTTCGCTCCCTTCCACTTCGTGCCGAGACGAACGCCTGTCGGGTCGACGGCTGGGATGAAGCGTTGGTTTCTGATAGGGACGCAGTTGGCCGAAGCAGTCGAGCGGGATCACGTCTGCTCATTGTGACCCACGCAAAATCGAAGGGGGAACGCCCAAAAATCTTGATTCGTTGCTTGAGCAGGCTGATGAACCTGCTACGCTATTATCTGATGTGACCCTGTCGATGGTCGCAGGCTGGGAACTACTGGCTGGTGGCTGGACGCACGCGTAGCACGGTCTCTGCGTGTGTTCCGCGCAAGAAAGCGAGCTCGTGATGGATCCGCGAAGCTTTTTCCTGCTGCGCACGCACGCGATTGCGGTGCATCTGCCGCATAGCCGCGGCCTTTTGCGGAGACGCGTTCAGTGGGGGCACAAGAAGCGGGTGGGATGCGTAGACGCTCGGCTTATAGCAGCGCAGGATCCGCAGCTGCTCGTCACTGGTCAACACGGACTGCCCGCCCTCGTCGCCTCCGATAGCAGTCAGCGTCATGCGGTGCAGCTCACGCCTCTTTCGCTGTGCAAGGCCTGCGATGCGCTTCTTGGCGGCCTCGTCGATGCAAATGCGTCGCAGGAAGCGGACAATGATGCGGGCTGCGCGGTTGAGTCGCTCCTCCAGCTCGGCAATCTCTGCCGGATTTATCCCGATAGCGGTCGACTCAGAGACGCTACGGGTCGTTCGGCGATGCAGCAAGGAGGCAGTGTTTGCTATTGAGAAGGCTGTGCTCACGTGCTTCAAGACGGGAGTGCCCAATCGGCGGTCAAGCCTGGATTTACTGGCAGTCAGTGAGCGTTGCTGCTGCCTCTTTTTGTCGTCCGCGACGTCTATGAGGCGCCAACGCGTCGCGACGCAAGACACACGTTCAGGGCCAGAGCCTCCGGCACACTCGTAAGTTCCATCACGACCCAGGTCTGCCAGCCAGAGGTCAGCCATTGGTGACGCAGCAAATGCCGACCCGTCTGGACGGTCGCTGGGGGAGTGCAAGAGCGGACTTTGTCCGACATTCCCAAAGGTAATGGTTGACGAGGACGCTGCTTCAACTGGTGCTTCTCTCGCCGATTGAGGCTCGCTTGGCTCGTAGCATACGACCAGCTCACCTTGGCGGATCTCGATCACGCAGCCGTGAGAGAAATACTCTTCGTCCAGCGAGCGGAGCATTGTCTTGGCATCCTTCAGACGATCAGGCGCCACGGGACTCCAGCCGACGAACTTCGAGAAGCTCCAGACGGCTGTCCATTGCTGTGACGAGAGTCCATCTTCCTGCTCTTCGAGGCGTTTCGGCAGGCCACCACGTGAACGCATTCGTCGTGAATCCGCATGCACCACGTCGTGATCGACGTACACGGACGCGACACCTTTGGCGAGGAAGACACCGTCGCCAGCACGAATGCACTTGGAGGCCGCACCGACACCTAGCGGGTCGCTTGGGAACACTGTGAGCAGAGTGCGAGGGTCGGTCGCGAGTGCCGCAGACGCTTTTCTCATCGCCCCGTCCGCGTCGATGAGGAGCAGGCCGCCGTCGTCGGCCACCAAGCGAACAGTGCGTCCGTAGCGGAGGAAGGGGTGGCTGGAAGGCCATCTCGCTGGGATCTCGAGTGACAGCGAGCCAACTTTTGATATCGGAGATGGAGAGGGCACAAAAAGACCAGATCGAGTCGTGGAGACACTGTCTCGGACGCCGGATTGCTGGTTGCGGAGCGGTGAATGCTTCAGAACATATACAAATGCCCACCATCGACGTCAGTTCTGCCCAAGCTACAAACAGCTCCAATGCAACATACGAGGCTCTTTCCCCGAGGGTTGACAGCAATCTCAAGCGGCTGACCATGTCGAACGTTGCGCAGCAGCTTGGACGACAGATGACTGGGAAGCGCTCCATGCAGCAGTCAGGGATGGACAGAGATCCCGTCGAACAGGGTGGTGCGTACATGTAGTCCAAGATGGACGTGGCGCACTGGTTGCTGTGGCCGGCCAGATACTTCCTCCGGGCCGACGAGGAGCCGTCGCGTGTCGCCTCCATCGCACTGGGTGCCCAGCCTGCCGTCTCTATCAATCCTCCCAGCCGATTGCCTCGATTCAACTCTTCACACAAGCTGTCGGTGGGTCATCTTGGTCTATTTTGAGCGCCATCAAGCCTTGGTCTCGCCAGCTAAATGGCATTGACCGCCCACTCACTCATGAGAGTGGAGCACACGATGCTCCGATTGCGGATCATCCCTTCCAGCGACCTCGGGGGTACGTTCGAGTAGACAGCGCGGTACTCGGGCTGCAGCGCCTCTGCAGCGGCGTGTTTGGTCGCGCGGCCGATGCGGAACGCGTCGCCTGCGTCGTCAACAAGGTGGAGACGCAGGAGGTGCTCCAGCGCGTGCTGGGCTTCGCTGCGCGTCGGCATCTGCAGCAGCATGTCGTGCGCGCGGTGGAAGTGCTCCCAGCGCTTATAGACCATCTCGAGCGTGACTACACGCCTGCCCTCCTTCTCCAGGTGGCTCATGCCCACCAGTAGCGCCAGCGCGTGTTCGCCGATAGTCTGGAGCACCGCGAGCTGGTGATCTGGCTCGAGTGCGTGCTTCGCTCGAGAGAAGTGCGCGGGTGATAGCGTCGGCTCGTCATTGGACAAGTAGCTGACAGCAATCGCTGCGAGTCGGAGGAAGAACGCGACCGGCTTGCCGATATCGAAGTCGAACTCGAGCCGCACCAGCAGCGCGCTCTTAGGAGCCGATGATAGGAGAAGTTCGTGCACGCGGGTGTTGAACGCCTCAACGAACGCTGGCGAGAGGTCCCGCTCTCGGAGCGTCTGTGCTGCGTCGTCGTCGGCCGCATCCCCTTCACTCGAGCTATCGACAGTTGGCAGAGTGAGGTGGTCCACCAGTAGCCGTTGGATGTGCAGGAACGTCGGGCGCTCCATCACGATCTGCAGGTTGGAGAACCTGCATGGGCAGCAGCAGGACACTAGCGATCAGTGAATGGGAGCATTGGTGGTGCTCGCGGCCACGACGGACCTGGAGCGGACGCGCTTCTCGAGGTTGTCGACGACGTTGAAGTCGGTCGTGATGCCGAGCACGCCCATGCGCACGTCCTTGGTCTGCAACCAGTCGAGCAGGTTGTAGAGCAGCAGCTGCTTCGCGTTGTGGCTGGCGACCGCGAACTGCTCGAAGGCGTCCAGCAGCACGAGCACGGGCCGCTGCTCGGCCACCAGCAGCGACCGCAGGTACTCGTACATGGTCCAGTACGACAGCACCGGGTGCTTGACGGCCCGTGAGTGCGAGAGCTGCGCCGCCATCTCCTTGAACGCCTCTAGCTCGTTCTGCAGCAGCACGCCGTTCAGGTAGACGGCGGTGAATGCGCCGTGGCGGTCGCGCAGGCGGCGGAGCGCGCGGGACACGGCGGCGCGGGTACCGCCGCCAACCGAGCCGACCAGCAGCCCGGACTGGTTCTCGCCCAGGCGCACGGTGCGCTCGAACAGCGCCTCAAGCTGCGCCGCCGCCGCCATGATAGCCGAGTCGGAGGAGGTCGGCGACGCATCGGACGACTCGGACGCGGCACTTTTGGCGCGTTCGGTGCGTTCGGCGCGCGTGTAGAACGCCAGGGCACCGTCCAGGCGCGAGCGGAGAGCGCAGCGGCACGCGCAGACGTCAGAGGGAGACGCGACTGGATTGGGAGGCGCAGCGGCGCGCGCAGGAGCCGCCATCTTCAGCACGTGTGATCGCGGCCGATTGGCCGGAGTGTGGAGGTGAGATTGAGAGCGCCTGTGAGATTCGTGAGATATAAGGTGCGTGACTTGGAGAAAGTATGCCATACAGAGATGTAAGCGATCACACTGTCGAAGTGTGATAGATCAGGCTCGTGATAAGACGGCGGCGTGGTGTGGCGCACTCGTCTCTCGAGCGCGTTGACACGATGGTGCGCGGCGATAAGAGAGAGAGAGAGAGAGAGAGAGAGAGAGAGAGAGAGAGAGCAACGCTCAAGCCGACGCGAGCGTACCAAGTGTCAGTCATGACGAGGTGGCTTCTCTCCAACAACCCTGAGGCAGTCAGCCAAGACACGGGGAAGATTCGCGTTCCAATGGCAGTCTCTAACCCCCTGCCTCGCTATATGACGAGCTGGATATGCATGTTGACGAGGCCACCACGCCGCCAGCGGCTGTCTCCACCATCAACGGCTACCGGAGTGCTCTTGTTGATCTCTATCGCGCGGAGAACACCGAGCTCAGCGATTCGCTTAGATGCTGATGCCTGACGTT
The DNA here is from genome assembly GCA_023338125.1 of Phytopythium aichiense. Classification (NCBI taxonomy): domain Eukaryota; phylum Oomycota; class Peronosporomycetes; order Pythiales; family Pythiaceae; genus Phytopythium; species Phytopythium aichiense. Next base: position 20,571 of record JAADYH010000288.1, read on the forward strand.
CCAACCAGACAAGGGCAATCATGGGCATCTATGTATGATCTTCTGAACTGCACACAACAAAACTGCACGAGCGCAGCAAATGTAAAAGGATCCAATTGGACAGCAACCGATCGAAGCTCAAGTGTGACCGAACTGCAAGTAGTGGCGTGCATAAGAGCGTGTGCGAGTTTCGTTGGTTTTGTTCCTCGGAGCTTCGCCCACCATCACGCTCAGCGCCACACCCAGTCTCGCCGCGCACGCAACCGCCCGAGGCAGCGCTTCTGCTATGGTCGGCGCTGCCGATGGTGTCGGTGTCGTTGTTTGTGTTGTTGTTGGCGTGGAGTTGGCGTTGGTGCTGGTGTTGAAGTCGAACGATTTACTTGAGTTTTGGTTGAGCGCCTATTTCCTGGATTATACCCTGGATAACTCCAAAGTTGTTTACATCAGTTATGTGTTGTTTGTAGCTGCAATAACCATTTGGAATTATACCTTCTGGATACGCGCATTGTTCGAAATTCCAGGAGGCTTCGAAGAATTTCTGGGTGCGTGCATGATTCGAGGAACGAACACCCCACGAGTGCAGCAGGAGTGTGTGGCGTCAAACATCATGTCGGGCAAAAGCAGCGATGGCAAAGTTCGTTCGTCGCGGCACTGAAGGGTCCAAAAAACCCACACTGGCGTGGATTAGGCGGAGCTGCAGATCAAGCACAGCAAGACGAAGTTCGTGGGCATCTCCGGCATGAACAAGAAGGATGGCATGAGCGAAGTCAACATCGACCTGAGCCGTCAGACAGCGCGTGGAAAAGGTCAAGCAAGGACAAGGCGTGGTGTCGACCGTCAAGGCCATAGAAATAGAGACATTGGTGGCCACGCCTAAGAGCGGCAAGATCAAGTTGCCGCGACAATTTGGTGGGCGGCGACCTGAACGTCGAGATCGATGAGTCGGGCAGTAACGAGTGAATATCGAGTTGGAGTCGCGTGATATCCGGATAGAGGACACACGTGCGCAGCATATGGCAACGAAACGCGGAGTTTGAGCTGGTAACCACGAGCACCATCCATGATGCGTCACGAGACGATTAACCTCCACGGCGACGTCGGCGGTGGATGCTGCATCGCCATGGCGGGCAACGTCAGCATATAGTTGTGCAGGAATGCAACAGCACGAAGGACGTGTCGTCCGCAGACATCACACACGGCTTTGTTCGATTACCACGCAAACATCCTGGAAGCACGGAATGACGGTTCAACTGGACAGTCGTCTGGATCCAAGAAAGACAGCTGGTTTGCGTTTACAATGTCCGGCAATTTTAGATCGCAAAAGGTCGCGCGAAGGTCGCTCGAGCGCCTTAGGCGGGCTCAGGACGTGTCTGAGCCGCCCGAAGCGGCGGAAGAAGCAGAAGAAAAGACCGGAGAAGCCGCCGCCCCGAAGCCTCTGGAAGCCAAGCCAAGCGGCTGCCGCGGCCACAAGGATCGCCCCCCGCGCCAGCTCCAGCACCAGCTCCAGCTCTAGCTCCAGCGTCCTCACCTCCCCGTAGAACGGGACGCCCCGATCTCCGTGGACGAACAGACGGACGGACGGCGCGCAGCGCTCGGCCCTTCGCGCTCGCTCTCCCGCACTCGCCAGTGACGATCTTTCCGCGGCGCTTGGACGCGCTGGCTCGGAGCGACGCAACCATGGGCGACGAGACGCACCCGCAGCCGGCGCTGAGCGTGGACACGGGCCCGAGGCGGTCGCCGCCGCCGCGCCGCCGATCGCGCGAGCAGCAGGCGGGCGGGCGGCCCAGTGCCGGCGCGCCAGCGGTCTGGACGGCGCCCGACTGGGCCGCGTACCCCATCATCGAGAACTTCTACGGGTCGACGCCGCCGCGCCGCGCGCGCGCGAGCTCCTTCTACGAGGTCATGTGCTCGCCCACGAGCCGCGTGCCGACCACCACGCTTGGCGCCACGTGCTGCGGCTACGACGACGAGAGCGGCCCGGAGAGCAACCTGGACGGCGAGTCCGACTACTTTGACGGCCGCAAGAGCGAGGACGCGAGGTATGAGGCCCGCCGTGCACCTTCCGGCCGACTTGCGGGCTCGTTCGCGTACTCGTGCTCAACCGACACGAGCGAGGAGGCCATGCTGACGCTCACCGACGTGGCCACGGTGGGCTCCCGCTCCCCGTCCAAGCCGTGGCGCGCCGCTGCGCCTCCCTGCCTCGACACGAACGCAGTCGACGACAACGGCGTGCCGGACCGGCGGCGCAGGCGCAGCGTGCCCGTGAACGGCAACGTGGCAGCGCCAGGCTCGGGGTTCGCCGCGTGGGACCGCCTGCGCCGGCGACGCACGGCGAGCGACCGCGTCGGCGACGAGTTCGTCCCCGTTCCGTACACCAGTGGCGACCACGACGCTCGCCGTAGCGCGCTGTCCAGCCACCCACGCCGGCGCCGGCAGTCTATGGAGAACCCGCAGGGTGGGGGCAGCGGAAGCGAGCTCAGCCCCATGGGCTCGCTCTCGCTATCAGACGCCGAGAGCCCCGGCGGCACGCGGACGCCGTCGTCCGCGAGCGACAGCTACAGCTACAGCAGCAGCCGGCTCCGCGTCAAGCTCCGCGAGAGTCTGATGGAGATCGACTCACGCCTCGCGATGGAGCACGAGCTCTCGCGCACGGCGCAGCGCATGATCAAGAAGGCCGGCGACAGTCCGCCGAAGCAGCCCAACACTGTGTGGACCTTGCTCTGCGGCGCGCGGACGTCAACAAGCGCGCCGTCGGACGGGCTTTCATTTCTGTACGAGCGACTCGCCGTGTTCGTGCACAACCGCGCGCTGAACCAGCTGCAGCGCCACCGGCGCCACGTGAGTGGCATCCTGCAGATCGTGACATCGCACAACCCGGACCTGGAGCTGACGGAGAAGCAGCTCGATTCGTTCGAGACGGCGGACGCGATGCTGGGCAACGACGTCAAGTACGCGCTGCTACGCAAGCAGGTGGATCTCCTCGGCACGCGCATGATCAAGCGCAAGGAGGCGCTCGTGCACGCCAAGATCCACAACGGCAATAACTGCTTCGACCGGCCGCGCGTCAAGAACGCCATGCTGCGCAAGCTGCTGGAGGCCGTGAGCTGGTACCGCCTGGTGCAGCTCAACTCCCGCGAAGAGTCGGCCTCGACGTCGGTGGCCGCGCCGCCGTCGACCTCGTCGCTGGAGGGGGCGCTGTCAGAGATCTCGAGCGCCACGGCGTCCTCGATCATGAGCACCTCCCGCGCGCTGCAAGAGTTGCAGGTGGAAAAGATCCTCAGCGTTCTGGCGGGCGAGGACTTCTACTCGGACTACAACGAGCTCATGTGCCGCCCGGACTGGTGGGAGATCGCGCAGGCGCACTTCGAGAACATCATCTTCTCGGCCACGGAGTCACGTGTCTGCCAGTGGATGAGCCAGATGTCCCAGGACGTAGTGGCGGTCAGCGAAGAAGAGCTCGATGAGGACTTCGCGAGCCCCCAGACAGCGCGGACCGCTCATCGTCCCAGTGTGGACGATGTCAAGCATCACGCACGACATGCTCGGCGTGCTGAATGGCTGCAGGACCCATCTCCTGACCAGCTGATCGACTTTGTCGAGCGCGTGACGCACCGAATCCGCCGCGAGTTTGACGTCGGCAACGATGTGAGCAAGAGTCTTCACGCGTTCATCCAGCGCATGGTGTTCTCGCGCGTGGCGGTGCTGTGCTTCAACCAGCGCGCGCTCCGCGACTGCCAGCGCAAGGACAAGCTTTGGCGCAAGAAGAGCGCGGAGCTGAGCGGCGTCGAGATGGAGAGCCTGGGGGTGCCCAAGGACTTGGCCGCCAAGATCCGCGCGCAGCTGCCGAGTCGCCGGCTGAGCAAGAGCCGGAAGCAGCGCGTCTACTTGGTCCGCGCGATCGAGGCGTTCAACGGCATGACGACCGTGGTGCCGTGCGACCTGCTCGAAGAACTCATGCACGGCGTCGTCATCCTGCATCACGAGGCGGCGCTGGTGCTGGGCACGACCCAGTTCTCGGTCGAAACGTTCTTCCCGCTGCTCGCGTACGTGCTGCTGCACTGCCACCTGCCGCTGATCCACGCGCAGCTGCACCTGCTTGAGAGCTTTGCGATCAACAACGCGAACGCCAACGGCGAGGATTCGTACTACGTGTACTGCGTCCACGCCGCCGTCGAGTACGTCTGCAACACGACTCCAGGCGCGATGTCGAGCTCGCCGGCTTCGCAGACGAGCGAGACGGCCACGCCATCCGTTGCGCCGCTGTCAGCCGTTCCGTCGGTAGGCGGGGAGCTTGAGGGTGTCGCGAGCGATAAGCTCAGCGCGGAGTTCAAGAGCTCGTTTGAGGACGCCACGACCACGCCCGAGCATCCGTCGATCGAGTCCTCGCAGTAGGATCCTTATTTATACCGTGGGGTAGTGGGTCGTCTCGTTCCCGAGACCATGTCGTCGTTCCCAAAGGATTATCTGAATCAACACCACCCGGATGCGCATGAGAGTCGAGTCCCCCCACAGTCGTTTGAGCTGAGGACGCAGCTAGTGCGGCTTGGGCACGTGGCCGTCGACGTAGAAGTTGCGCGTGGCCTTGGGCAGCGTCACCGTCGTGCCCTCGAAGCCCTCGTCCACGATCACCTGGCATCCTAACCGCGACCTGCACGCCACAAGAGTCGCCATTGTCAGTCCGATCGATCACCGCGCTGGACGCCACCCAAGCTCTGCCTTGGCAATGCCTCACGTGTCGGTGAGCCCGAAGGCCATGTCGAGCATGTCTTCCTCGTCCTCGCAGGCCTCCTCGAGCCGCTCGAACACGCCGTCCTCCAGGATAACGTGGCACGTCGAGCAGGCCATGGACGACTCGCACGCCCCCTCGAGCTCAATGTCGTTGGCGTGCGCCACCTGCAGCAGCGACATGCCCGCCTTGGCCGCCACCTGCTTCATCGATCCGTCCGGGCGTCGGAAGTTAATGTGCACCCTGCGCACACACACCAAGCTCAGCAGCACGCCCTCACATTATCATCAGCAGCAGCACCAGAGACGCACGTTGGGTTGCCCGCGAACTCCGACGCGTCGCCGTGCGCCACTGGATCACATTCGCGCGTCAGTCCGAGCACGACAGCAGATACCAAGAGAAGCGGAGGGAGAGGAGGAAGCGGCGCACCGAAGGCGGAGCTGTGCAGCGGCGCGCGGAGGACGCGCGAGGGCAGCAGCCGCTTGCCGAGCACGCGCAGCATCTCGTCCGGGTGGCGGTCGGTCTCCACTGCCGTCGAATGTGGGGTGTTGGTGGATGGGAAATGCGGAGCTCTCGGTTGTGAGAAAGCGTCGGGATGTTTGCGTAAACACTTGAAAATTGTATGCCGCGCAACAGGCGTGTTTAGACGATGAAACACTGGTCTCGCCATGCTTCGGTATGTGAACGTGAGTGGCGATGTCTCCCTGCAACGCATGGCAACCGGTCTTTCCACCCACGTGTTCTTGTTTCGGCTGCTTCAATGGCTGTCCCGCTTGAACGCTATCAGCCTGCTTGCGCCGAGCTTCCCTTTCAGGCCGCTCCTCAGCAGCTCCAGCATGTTCCTCGCCGCGTTGATGTCTCGGTCGAGGCGGATCCCGCACGAC
>JAADYH010000289.1:0-26134 GCA_023338125.1 Phytopythium aichiense
CATCCAGACCACCGTCACCAGCACGTCCTCGAGCTGCTCGTCGCCGCAGGTGTCCAGCTGAGCAAGCGCTGAGCCAACCTCGCGATCCGTCGCGAGTGGCGTCGCGGATGACTCGAGCTAACGCGCGCAAACGAAGTCGTCGCGACAGGAATTGGAGTCGAAGCCGGGTCCGAAAGCACTTCCTCACGTCCACGATGTGGACGAACAGCAGGATCCGCACTTGGTGAGTGGCGTCGGCGAGCCGGCTGCGCAACAGCGTCCACCCTCTGGCGCCTCTGGCAGCACCGCGCCTCCGAGCGAACTGAGCAGTGGCTAGGACTCCGGCGACTGTCACTGTGGCAGTTTGTCTCGGTGCTGCAGGCTCCTCGACACCTCGTGCGTCGGCACCTTGGGCTGGTGTCGGCCCCGTTCGACCCTGTCGTCGCGCGCCTGCGCCTCGGCTGGACTTGGTCGTCGGGAGGCCGCGCGCGCTTCGTCGCTGAGCGTCTGCATTGTGGCGAGTTCAGGAATGACAGCCTCCAAGCTCAAGGTCCCATCGATCCGACAGTTGGACTTCTCGCGGCTGCTCACCATCGGACGTGGTCTGCACTCGAGAACCAAGCGGTCGATCGCCAGCGCTGGCGACCCGCGCTTCCTACTACGCGTCGCCGGTGACTCTGAAGTCTGTGGGCGACTGCTTCTCGTGCTTCGACGGCGATCGCAACCAAGGCGGCACGACTTGAAGCGAAGACGCGGCTGCTGCAACTTCCGACACGGCCAAGCCGAAGAGGAAGTGCACACAGGACCCGGCGGTAAACGTCCTCCGGCGTGCGCGGCGGCGTCCGGAGCGGTAGGAGCTTCGAGAGCAGGTGGAGCGCTACGAACAGCAGCTCCAGGCGCTAGCGGCACGTGGTGTCACTACGAAGCCCAAGGATCCGGTCGAAGAGCCTGCTGCTGATGATGGATTGCAAGGTGTGGGAGGAAGTGGAGAGGGAGCAACGTCGCCAGCACGCGGCAGGAGAAGAGGTGAACCGCCAGCTCAAGGTCAAGCTGGCAGCTCATTTCGACGCGAGCAACCGCGTGGGCAAAGCGACTGTGATCCGCTTGCCATGCATTTTGAAGTGGACCTCATATACTGTCTAGCGAATAATAGCGTGTGGAATCTGCATTGCCGGCCCGTGTTCGGAGCGACTCAGCATTGATTGTCTGCTACTGTAATCATCGGAACACCTTCATGAACAAGTGCAGTGGCTTCAACCGAGAGGTTCGGCATCAGCCTTACAGCAAACAAACACAGGACGCGCTGCCTCAAGCGAGGCGAATTCAAGACTGATCGAGCGTTGCGCGCTGTCGGCTCGCTGTCAGTCTCACCAGCACAGCAGCCAGTCAAAGTCAGAGGCGAGGTGCACATACAATTATCAGCATCAACGTGCTCATGCCATCCCGCCTCGATACGAACTAGTGTTATGAACGTCCCTGACGTCAGCAGGCGCAAGCCACTCATGAGCTCGGCGTGCTTGACGCGATGGAGCCGTCCACTGCCTGCAGGGATTGCCTGTGAGGCACGATGCAGACTCTTGTCACAAGCTGCCTTCGCCCCCTACGACGCGATGCACCACTCAGGCGAGTGCGTCCGCTTGGCGGTCCAACGGTGACGTAGACATTCCGCCCTTCACCCATTATCCTCCCCCCCCCTTCCTCCTCCAAGCAACGGTCACAACTCGATTCGCGTGCATCAAGAAAGCGACGGACGGCAACATGGTGCTCCCCTTGATCATCGTGGGCGGACTGGGCGTGGGCGGCGCCACGGGCTATGGCATGTACCAGGCCGGTTCGCAACTGGCAACGCCCGCCGGCCTCAAGGAGCCGCCGACCAAGGGCTTCGGCAATCTGACGGCCGGTGTGCTCACGGCCGGCGCGGCGTACTCGCTGCAGTGGCGCGTGCTGAACAGGCACCTCTCGCACCTGCTGACCTACGAGGTGCCGCAGAACGTGACCAAGTGGGGCTTCCGCGACTTCCTGCGCATCGCCGTGCCGCTCGTCGGCCCGCACGTCGTCATGTTCTCGACGTCGGTCGCCGCAATGGGCTTCGTGTCGACCAAGCTCGCGGTCGGGAACACGGAGCCGAAGCAGAAGTAGGTGGGCTTTCAGTGAATCACAGTAATACATCATGAATGGGCGTGGCTGCACTTCTCCTTGCGCAGGATGAACAGCGGCTGCGTCGAGCTCCACGACACGCGTTGGCTCTCGAGCTCGCGCAGCAGGCGGAAGCACTCGGAGCGCGCCAGTGTGTCCTTGTAGTCAATGACTAGCGCCTCGTCCGGCAGCTCGCGCTCCAGCTTGCGCTGCACCCGCGCGTACAGCTCTGCGTCCCAGCACTGCGACGTGAGCACGAGCACCCGCGTGGTGGCGAGCGAAGCGGTCAGCATGTCGGCGCAGACGAACTTGCAGCGGTCGGTGGACACGCTGGTGAGGGATTGGAGCTTCTTTGCTTCGCTGTGGAGGAACGGAAGGATCTCCACTCCCTGGACGGAGATGCCATACGCCAAGGCCGTGAAGAGCACGAGGGAGCCGGAGGAGGAGCCGAACACAGTGAAGCAGCCAGCATTGGCCGGACTTGTGCAGTCAGCGGTGCCCTGCATCTGCTTGATGGCATGAGCGACCGGGGGTTGTGTTGTAAGTAGCAGCCACGTCTGCAAAGGTGTGCTCCCGTACGCAAAGTTTTCGGCTGTGTACGGGTCCGAGGTCTCTGCAGTCAGCCCTACAGTCAGTCGTCGCTGGTCTTGAAGCAGTCCGGCGTGAAAGTCTTGCTGCTGCTCGCGCTCTCGCAGTGATCGAATGACGTCACATAGATCCTGCACGTCGCGTGGCGGAGGCTCACGGAGTCCACAGAATCTCATCAGCTCGGCCACATTTGCAGCGGTGTCGATCTCCGCTGTCACTTGGCCACGTCGCGCTTCTTGCAGCGCTTTCACGCTGGGGACGCGCACATTTGCAATCGACTCGATATCGACCAGTACTTGCCGAACACGCCTGATGCCTTCCACAAGGCTGTCACCTTTCTTTTCGTGGCGTGCACCCTGATCCCCCAGCAGGAACACGGCGTCAATGCTCGCCCGCAGAGTCTGCATTGCACTCAGCGATCGATGCAGCAGCCGGCGAAGTTCCGCTCGCTGCGATCGCAACTCGTTCGTTGACGAGTCCGACGTGGTCGAACGGAGGCATCCGAAGACTTCCTGGGTGGCGATCTGGAGCTGAGGGAGAGGGAGAACGGGCTCAGTTACCACTCGCAGTACGGAGTGCCAGGCGCTGCGCGCACCTGCTTGAGGACGTGCATGGTTTGCTGCCAGTCCAGCGTCTCGGACTGATTGGCAGTCGACACCGTCATGTTGCTGGTCGAGTCGTTCGGACTGGATGCGAAACGGAGCTCTGTGGCCTCCAAGATCCGTGCCGGTCGATGAGATCCTGAAAGGCCGTGTGAGGATATGTGTGTTCCTCACAAGGTGGCACAAGTCGCACATTGAAGCAAGCTGCTGACACGAACTTTGGTCGCATTTTACGTCACTCTCGAGCATTTCCAGGTCTCTCTGCTGCCACTCACGGCGTCTGTGCCGGGTCTTGGCGGACTCGTCCAGTCCGGAACAAACAGTCAATCACGCTTACCTCTCGCACTCAGTTGGTTTTGCGCTGGTCAGGCTCGCAGTCCATGTGGCTTGGCATGTCCAGGCTCGCTGTCCCTGTCCTCCTCCTCGTCCGGCTTGAACTGGCCAGGTTCGTCGGCGGCGATTTCATCCATATCAACCTCGCTGGTTTGGCGCACATTCCGCTCGTACCAGTTGTTACCCGGCATGTGCGTCACGCCATGGGCCCACTGCGGCTTCGGTGGCGCACGCGGACCATAGGTCGGCGCGGGAGTGGTGTACTGGTCGTATCCTGGGCTCGCAGTCACCGTTGGCGTCGAGTAGAGCTCAGGTTGAGGCTTCGACGAAGTCTCGTTCTGGTCGTAAGGCGGTGGTGACGAGGCGTGGTCATAGTGGTGCGGCTTCCGATGCGACCCATCGCCAGGCTGGTATGACTCGTGCTTGGCGTACGTCGGCACTGGTGTCGGGTACTTGGTATGCGGCCAATCGGTCTTGTCGGTCACCGCGAGCGTGGGATAGGTGCATACCAGCGACGGCGTGGACTGCTCCGAGTGTTTCCCTCCAGGCCGGTACGTCTCGACGACGCCGACTTCGACTGCCTCCGATAACGTGTTGGATGCGCCTCTCGCACGCCGCATTCGTTCGCTTTCCGAGCCCACGGAGCTTGCGTCGGAGTCGGAGCTGGAGCTGGAGCCAGAACCGGCGCGATTTATCAGGCCGCACATCGTTTGAAAGCTCGAGGCCATCTCGCGCGGGTTCAGCGACTTGCCGTCCCACTCGAGGACGCAGTCGCCAAGCCCAGAGCCAAGCACGTCGCCGAGGAGATCGAGACACGTGGACGAGGCACACATACTCTTCACCTGGTCGTCGGTCGGCGACTTGGCAGCGGGCGGGAAGATGGAGAACCCGCCGGAGGCCGCCTGGCACTCGCGCACGTGGTCCTTGCTGGACGTCGACAGAAGCGCCACGACCTTTTCGAGCTGTCCGGATGTGCACTTGTCCTGTGCGGCAGCGTCGGCGACTGAAGTCAGCGCAACAGCCAAGACCGAGAGCGAGAGCGAGAGCTTCATCGTGAGGAACTCGAGACAGCAGCTGGGATGTTGTTGCTGGTTGCTTGTCGATGGTGGCGGCACTTGGCAAATTGAGGAGTGAGAGGGGAGCAGCAAGGGTCGGACAAGCCTACCGCAGGTAGAACGCGTTGCACTTTCTTGCTCTTGGTCTCACTATGAAGCAGCGAGGGAGGAGGGGAGACGTGGTTCTCAACCAAGAAAGGACGACACCACACTGGTGCATTGACATGGACAAGAGCGGTCTTTCCGAGCGTGAGGGAGGGATGACTTGGTCTCGCCTGGCCCCTTTCTCTCTGCGCGGGGTAACCTGTTGAAGTCAAGTTGGTGTTGAAGTGGGGTGATGGTTCTCCATACTTACTTCAAGTCATGTATTGGATGGAGGTTGCTGTCGGCAAGTGACGCAGTGCAGATACTTCTCTCGTTGACGGAAGTGATGGAAGGAGTCACCCGGATGGTCGCTGTCTCTTGATGGGAGCCTCCCATCTATCGGTCAATCGAAGGCGCACGCTTCTCACGTGGCTTGCTTGCTCTGTCAATCGTTCCTACTCAATCGCCTCGAGCGCACTGAGTGAGAAGACTGGCCGAGACGCCAGCTCTTCGTCGTTCTGCGACACATTTGGGTTTGACCCCGCTTGGGATGCGAAGAAGACGTCTTCAACGAGCTGCTTCGCGTCGACCCACACGCCTTCCACGTTCTTCGGAGACTCCTCGAGCAGCTTGTACACGATTTGGTTCTCGTAACCCGTTGCAGGCACAGAGTAGATCATCGAGAGAGCATTGCACGCTGCTGAGGAGTCGGACTCTGCCACCGAGGACCCGCCAAGCTTCCACTGCAGCGAGTTTGTTTCGCCCACGCAAGCAGGGGCCATGTTGACGCGGGCACAGTCCACGCTCTGCCACTTGGACGAGTTCCGCAGCAAACCGACGCATTTCTGCTGGTCCAGTGCATGAGCACGATCCAGGGCCCAGATGGTCGCCTCCATACGCTTCGGGGTGATGTTATCGGGTGAGGGAATGTTCACCCCGCACTTGAAAAACTCGGGCAATGACTTCTCGTCTAGCAAGTTCTTGTTGCCTCCGAGCTGTCCGTCCGCGTTCAAGAAGCCGTACTGGATCTCGCTCGTCTCGGGGCGGAAAATAGTCCGGTCCATGCTGGCAGGACTGATCTTCGGCTTCGTGAAGTTGCAGATCGGGTACGGATTGAGCGGCAGCTTCGGCTCGGTCCAGTCGCAGATCGTGTTCTTCAAAAACAGGATCTCGTCGCCCTCGGGTGAGTAGTCGGTGCCGCTCATGAAGACGACACGCTTGCCGATGCCAATCAGCTCGTGGAACGATGGCCAGGTCGGGGCATACTGCAGCACATTGCCACCAGCCGGTTAGCACTCTGATCAAATTATATCCTTGCAAGCTTGAGTCCTACCTCGAAGTCGGACGGCAGAAGCATCTCATCGGTCGAGAAGTACTGTTTGATGTATGTCAGCAGCGTCGGGATCTTCTTCCACTTCTTCAGACTGGCCTCGTCGTCGAAGAAGATCATGAGGAACTCGTCCTGGTGCTCAGGCGCGTGCAGCCAGTCGGCGACTTCCTTGAGCGCCTCCTTGAGTGACCGCTGCTCGTTCGCCGGGATGCTACTCAGACTCGGCTTGCAGCCGATCGTCTCGGTGTCCCACTGGATATCCGAGCCCAGCATCTTGGCGATCTTGTTGAGCGCCTCGATGAACTTGTCAAGCAGCTTGGAGCTGAAGCCGCCGCAGTGCGCGATGCGCAGGTCGTTGTCGAACCAGTGGATGTCGAGCTCGAGGAAGCGCACGCCCATGTGCAGCTGGTCCGTGAGCGAGAACAGCTGGTCGTTCGTGTGCACTTGCATGCCCTTCTTGATCCACGAAATGTACTTGAGGTAGCCCTCGAACACGTGGTCCTCCACGCCATACCCCTGCAAGCAGGCAGCGTGAGTTCTCTGTCGTCTCCCACACAGCTCATGGCAGAAAGCAAGCAGCAACGTACGTCGGCGAGGTTGATGGCCGAGTTATGCGAGCCCGGCAGCTGCGCCTGGCAAAAGTTCCGGCGGAACGAGAGCTGCCGCTGCAGCGCGAGCGATCTATCGAGCCACGGGTCGACCACCACCGAGCCAGGCTTGCACACGATCGCGCACACCTTCTTGCGGTCGCAGCGCTTGACCTTCTCGCACTGGACATCCGCGGGCACCGTGTCCGGCACCGCGTCCTTCAGTCGCGCCACGGCCGCCGGCCCGTCCTCCAGGATGCCCGCCTCGTGGATCGCGAACAGGCGCTCCGAGTACTCCGCCACGTCCTCGTCGTCGTAGGTGTAGGAGGCCAGCGGCGGCCGCTCCACATCGTCCCCCACGACTCCTGAGACCGCAAGAGGCGCCAGGAGCAGCGAGAGAAGCAGCACGAGGTGCCGCGGGCGGCGGGAGGCGGCAGAGACTCGCGCCATCTTCGACAGCGAACACCTCGGGCGTCGGCGTCGACTTGGAGAGTGACCGACCGATGAGCAGGAGGAAACGTCGGGGTATACAGGTATCCATCGATACTGCCAGATAAATGGCATTTTCTCAGGTGTGTACTACACAGTTGACGCATGCTTTCCTCAGAGATGAAAGGAGAAGAATGTATACTTCCGACACGTCCGGATACCTGGCTGCTGAACCTTGAAGGGCACTGCCAAGGAACAATATGACATCCGTACTTATCAGGTAAGACTGTTTTTGTTTGGTCTCGCGCTCGTGACTTCCTCCTGTTTGAACGTGCACCCTTGCAGATTCTCAGACCCATAGTTTATCCAAGTGATTCTGCTTCTCATCGCCACCCAGCGCGATCCGACCGGCATGAAGAGCGCCGAGACCGCGCGCGGCGACCTGCTCTGCCTGAGCTTCAACCAGGAGGCCTCGTACGTCCGCCGCCCGTATGCGTATCGATCCCCACGCGCCTGACGAGCGCGCGTCTCTGGCTGGGCAGCTGCATCAGCGTCGGCACGCGGCGCGGCTTCAGCATCTACAACTGCGAGCCGTTCGGCAAGGTCTTCCAGGAGGAGATCGGCGGCGTGGGCGTGGCCGAGATGCTGTACTGCACCAGCCTCGTGGCGCTGGTCGGCGCAGGCGAGCAGGTGCGGTCTGCACTGGCGTGTCTTGGCTTGGCTAGGCTCGGAGAGTAACCCCATAGCCGGACGGACTGACAGAGCCACTGCTGCTGTCCCGCAGCCAGCCTTCTCGCCGCGACGCCTGCGCGTGTGGAACACCAAGACGGGCGCGGCTATCTGTGACTTGAACTTCGTGACGGCCGTGCTGGCCGTGCGCATGAACCGGCAGCGGCTCGTGGCCGTGCTGGAGCGCAAGATCTACATCTTGGACATCAACTCGATGAAGGTGCTCGAGACGCTCGACACGTCGCCCAACCCCGCAGCGCTCTGCGTGCTCTCGCCGCACGACAACGGGCACCTCGCCTTCCCCTCGGGCGCCGTGCCGGGAGAGATCGTGCTCTACGACGCCAACAACCTGAGCGTGCTCAACGCCTTCCAGGCGCACCGCGGCGCCCCCGTCGCCATGGCCTTCAACGCGCAGGGCACGCTGCTCGCCACCGCGTCCGAGACGGTGCCACGCGCTGCTTCCCTGGTCGTGGCCGTATCATAGGACGCACACTGACGTCGTGGTGGCTGCAGGGGACGCTCATCCGCGTGTTCGCGGTGCCGAGCGGCAAGAAGGTGGCGGCCTTCCGCCGAGGCTCGTACGGCGCGCAGATCTTCTGCCTCGCCTTCAACGAGAGCTCCACGATCTTGTGCGCGTCCAGCGACACGGGCACCGTCCACTTCTTCTCGCTCACGGGCACCGAGAGCTCGGCGACCGGCAGCTTCGGCCACTTCGCACCCATCACGTCGACGCTCGCCGTGGCGGGCAGTACGTTTGGGTCGACAGTGTTCGGGTCGCCGCCGCTGGTGAACGGAAGTAGCAGTGCGTCCAGCGGCGCGACGTCCATTCCTGCCCCTGTCTCTCATCAGCTGGCAGGGAAGCAGGCGGCGGTGCTGCCGGCGGGCATGTCGCCTCCGACGCGGACGGCTCGAAGCACCTCCGGCAGCAGCAACTTCGACGATGTGGCTGGCGCAGTCAGCGCATACCTGCCCGGCTCCATCTCGGGCATCGCAGAGGGCACACGCGATTTCGCCTATGTAAGGCTGTTGCGATGTGATTCGGTCGACAAGGAGGGCTCATGCTCACCGACTTGGCGTGGTTGTAGGCTCGACTTCGAACGACTGGCGTGCCCAACCGGTGCGCGGTTCACGGACCCAAGGACGCGCGGAACCCAATCGTGCAGCTGTACGTGGCGACGGCTGACGGGTACTTCTACGAGTACTCGCTGAACGTCCGAGCTGGCGGCGAGTGCAAGCTGGAGCGCGTACGTCTGCGTCCTCGCCGGTCTCGTTCTCTCTCGCCTTGGCATGACTCTGACGTCGTCCCCGTCTCGTGCCTTCGATTTGAAGGAGAACGTGCTGCGCGACAGCGAGTCCGAAGAGATCGGCGCCGTCTACATCTCCTAGCAGACACGGCAGTCACGATCCAGTCGCTGGCGCTGAGAGGTGGCGTCACGCAGTGGGAAGGCGCAAGATCCTCCCGGTTCACTGCGGGCTTGGGCTTGACGCCTTGGAAGTCACGAGAGCAGATCAATACAGTACAATTAGCAGTCCCTGCACCGATCAAGCACGGTGTCGGACATCGATGAGCCCCCATTCACCACCTCAATGGCTTCATCATCGTGTCGCTGATGAGAAGTTGCACTTGCTCCCAGGCTATAAATGGACAGAAAGACTCATGGCAGCTGTCTTCGAGAACCTCGTGAACAACCAACGAGCTTGCCCACCACATCCACAGCCAACGCATTGAGATCGGCGACCAACGCGAGCTATGACCGTGACAGAGGACGGTGAGCCGGACCGAGGGGCATCACTCGCGCGTCTGCGGCTCTTCTTGGCGCCGCATGCACCACCACCACCGACAAGATCGACGAACAAGCCCGACGTACCACCGCCTGCGTCGAGCGACACGCAGGCGAATTCCCAGCAAGCTGACGGAGAGGATGCCACAAGCGATATCGCGCCTGTCGTCGACGGGTCCGACTCGAAATCAGTCCCTCCAGCAAATGACTCGTTGGCACAGCCACAAGCCGCTCCATTGACTGAAAGCCCAGGTTCTCACGCCTCGCCACTGGCAGATCCCGACTCCCATCCCATCCCCGATCACGACGCTCGCCAGAACACGATTACCACCACAGGAGGAGCCGCTGCGAGCGTTCGGTCTCTCAGCCCCGCCTCCAAGGAATACGCTCGCGTCAAGTATCTCCTCCAGGTCGGCACGGACAGTTCTGTCACCACCTTGTTGGGACCTCTGACGATGCTAACGCTTGGTCTTCGTGCTTGCAGTGCTGCCTTCCAGGAAGGCGTGTGGTTGGCAGCGTGGTGGTGTGCGATATGCAGAACCCGGCGTTGGTAGCGCAGTACGCGCGGCACGCGACCGGGTTGCTCGAGCTCGACTCGTGGGTGCCTGTCAACGACCTTGGCGACAACCTGACTGAGATGCACGACTACGGCTTCACAAGCGTCGGCGATAGCGCCACGGCCATGAAGTTCACCTCCGGGACGATTCGTCTCGACGACAACCCGAGCGACAAAGACGGAGGCGGTGTGCGGCAGCTCGTGCTGTGCAGGATTGCGGTTGGTCGGTCGCTTGTGATCAGCAGCGAAGAGGACGCCGGAAGAGTGCTCCCGCCTGGATACCACAGCTTCCACCTCCGCACCGAAGTCAACAAGAGCGTCGAAGAGCTAGCGAGTACGCAGCAACAGGAAGAAGAGCACCGCCAAGAGGAGGAGGAGAGGCAGCGAACGCCGCCGCGGGAGTACTACCACGAGTACATCCTGACCAACCCGCACCAGATCCTGCCGAAGTACCTCGTGCGCTTCCGCGTCGCGCCGCTAGAACGCACCAGCTCGGATACTGACAGCACGGGGACGTGCGGAATGTGCGAGAAGCAGAGCGCGAGCGTTGCGTGCAAGGCGTGCGCTGTCGACCTGTGCGCATCGTGCGACGAGCAGGTGCACTCGGCCAACAAGATCGCGAGTCGCCACACTCGGTCGCCTGTCAGTTCGCGACAGTCGAAGGCTGCGAGTCGAGGCGGCGCGACTTCGACCGCTGAACGAGTCGCAGACCTGCTGTCAAGCGGGTTATCTCGCGCTGAAGGAGGCGAGAACACGTTGTGCCGCGCGCATGGCAACAAGCCCGTCGAGTTCTTTTGCCCCGTGTGCGACGTGCCTGTGTGCGTGAGCTGCAAGATGGTGGGCGACCACTCGGTGGGCGAGAAGGGAACGCACCGCCTTCTCCCCATCAGCGATGCGTATGAAGCGTGCCTGCGCAAGACGCTCCGGCCCGACCCACTGCTGGATTCCCGCCGCGCGGTGGTCGACAGCAGACTCCGATCTCTCCGGTCGCTTGCCGAAAGCGTCGCGAGCAACAAGCAGCGCGTCCGCGAGGCCATCGAGACGCAGTACCAACGCGCACTGCAGCAGCTGGAGGCATGCGTCGAGGCCAAGATGAGCACCATCGACAGCGAAGTGAGCGAGTTCGAGCGGCAGGCGCAGCAGCTTGACTGGGTTGACGCCAGTCTTGACCAGAGTCGCTCGGCGCTGGGCGTCGTCGAGTTTCTCGCGGCGTGGAATCAGCACAAGCTACTTCGAGCCGACCACCACGACTTCCCGTCGCTGTCCATGGGCGGCACAGCGGGTGCAGATCAAGTGAGAGCCGACCTGGAGCTTGTCGGCGATCTCCAGGTCATGCCGACCGAGCAAATGATGCACCGCGCGTCGTGGAGCGGACGTGGTGGTGGAGATATGGGGGACGACCCAGCTGAGTCCATGGACGTGGAGGTCGCGAAAGAGTTCAAAGACGAGAGCCTGTCTCCGTCTCCGTCGCCAAGAAGCCGTCGGCCGTCCGACGCCGAGATACGGCGCCGCTTGCTGACCATGAAGACGCTCCCGCTGCCAGTCCACAGCCTCTCGTCTCCCTCCCGGCAGTCGTCTGCTTCTCCTTCTCGCCCGCTGTCCCCCAACTGCCAAAAGGTGCTGGAGGGCATCAAGTCGGACCTCCTGGCGCGGCACGCGACCGCCAACAGCCCCTCTCGGCTCTCGATGGCTCGTGCCGCAACGCTGCTCAGCCGCGACCAGTCCGCTCGGAGTGGCGGGTGCCCGACCAAGAATCTGACCCCCGACAAGGCGACGATGCTGGCCACGGATACACTCGACGCCATGCGCGGCTTGTCCGTGCTGTCGGCGCGCAGGAAGCCGTCCGGATCGCTGTCCCCATCGGCAGTCGCCGCGTCCCCCGGCGGCAGACATCGGGACACGTGGACGGCCATCTTGCGGGCGGAATTGGGAGGAGGAGGAGAGTCCGATGGTAGCAAGTAGAGGAGGAGCAGGTTGAAGTGCTCGAAAGGGTGCGAGCGATCGGTTCCTGCAGGTGCGCGTGTCATGACCGCCCATCGGATTAGCGGGGGCATGGATCGACGGAGGGCTAAGGAGAACCTTTTCGCCGAAGCGGCACAAGTCGAATCTTGGCGTCGATCGCTGTTTGTGTGCTGATGGCCGCGTCCTGGAGTCGATGTCTGCTGCTTGTCGCGCTAGTGGCGGTCGTGGTGGCGGGTGGAGATGCTCAGCAGCAGCAGTGGCGGTCCGTCGCCGCCTTGCGCGACCTGACGCGGCGCCTTGAGGGGCTGGCGGCCGACGCGGCGCAGCAGCACTCGCATCCACATGGACCCGACGCCGCGGAGGACAAGATGGCGGCGGGAGAAAGCGGCGAGAAGCGGCCGGTGGTGATCACGGTCGTGGGCGTGCTGCTCGCGGTAGGCTTCTTGGTGGGCGTGGCCATGATGCTGCGCCGGAGCCACGGGCGGAGCGAGGAGCGGCGCGGCGTTCGCCTGGAGAGCCCGCCGGCAGACAACGACGAGGAGGCCGAGCTCGGACTCATGGCGGGCGGTGAACACGAAGACGGCGAGAGCGCAGAGGAGGAGGAAGAGGAGGAGGAGCAGGGCGATCCGGACGATCGAGACTGGGAGGAGAAGCGGGCCGTGCGACTCGAGGACAAGAGCGACTGAAGTTGGGGAGGCTTCGTGGGAGTTCATGTAGTGGGTTTGCGTGACGTGTAACAAGGGCGAAGGCGCCTGCAATGCGCATGGTGGTGGCGTGGCCGCGTCCATTCTCAGTGCAGTGCTTGGGTCGCGAGGGTCTCGAGCATGCGGTTCACGAGCACCGCAGGCCGCGTCGAGCCTTCGACTCTGGAGCATCACCAGGTCCATTGCTGACGTCTCACGGGCCGCTTGGTAAGTCACGCTCATTGCTCGCTTTGCTTCGAGGATGAAGGCCATGCAAGGAACCGCGTGGTGTCGGCGACTCCATTATCAGATCAGACATGGTGGTGCCGCTTCCCAATTCACTTCAAGAATGTATTGAACCCACTCTCTCGGAAAAGTATCCCCCGTCAATCTAGTCAAGCCGCATTCCGACCACCCGACTGCAACAATATCACAACAACTATTGATTACAACAATGGACTCTAGCTTTTCAGAACATCTCCGACAATACCATTAAACTTCAAACATGTATTATCACAGGCTAAATGCAGAGACGATAGCGCCAGCAGCGCATTGCTACGTGGTGCGAGGACGAGGACCGAGAGGTTTCGGCCGCCATCCCGCCGGCATTTTACGCTCGCCCGCCCTCCGCGTGCCTTCCTCGCCGCCCTGACCGCCTCTTGCCGCCTCCAGGCCGCTCTCGACCGACCTCCGCGCCTTCCGGTGGCTTCCGCGTCTCCGCAGTCTCCGCAGCCTCCTCCTAGCCGAAATGGTGGCCGCGCGCGCGTCGGCGCTGCTGCTGGCGGCGGTGGCCGTGACCGCGAGCGCCAGCGCTAGCACAAGCGCCGCGTCTGGCGCCATCTCCATGCAGCTCCACCGGCTGCCCAAGCGCGAGGCGCACCCAGAGACGTACCGGCGGCGCCGCCTGACGCAGCAGTCGGGCGAGAGCGACGAGGACGCGCCGCTAGAAGCCGTGCCGCTCCACATCGGTCTCGGGTAAGCGCGGTCGACTTGTCCTTGTTGTGGTGCATGATGGAGACTGATATGCGGAGCTGTACGTGGCCGACAGAACGCACTACACGTGGGTGTACGCGGGCACGCCGCCGCAGCGCGCGTCCGTGATCGTCGACACGGGCAGCGGCATCCTCGCGTTCCCTTGCTCCGGGTGCGACGGCTGCGGCGACCACACGGACAAGCCGTTCAACGCGTCCAACTCGGCGACGCTCGTGCACGTGACATGCGCGGCGCAGGACTACTTCAAGTGCCAGAGCTGCCAGCTGCAGACCGACACGTGCGCCATCTCGCAGGCCTACATGGAGGGCAGCAGCTGGGACGCGACGGTCGTCGAGGACGTCGTCTTCCTGGGCGGCGACGCGAGCTTCGCTAACGCCGAGGCGCGCAACAAGTTCGGCACGCACTTCAAGTTCGGCTGCCAGCACGCTGAGACCGGGCTCTTCATCGAGCAGGTGGCCGACGGCATCATGGGCCTGTCCAACACGGACAACCACATCGTCGCCAAGCTGCACCAGGAGAACAAGATCCCCAACAAGCTCTTCGCGCTCTGCTTCGCCGAGGACGGCGGCGCCATGACCATCGGCGTGCCCGACACGACTCGCCACCGCGGCGATATCCGCTACGCCAAGCTCATCGGCGACCGCTCCTCCGGGTGAGTCTCTTGCTCTAGTAGTTCATGCAGGTGGGTTTGATGGCAGGCTGCTTACCGCGTGCTGTGTGGTGTGCCCAAGCAGCAACTTCTACAATGTCCGAATCATGGACATCCTCATCGGCGGCAAATCGATCGAAGCGGACCCGACGGCGTACACTCGTGGCCGCTTCATTGTGGACAGCGGCACGACGGACTCGTACTTGCCGCGCGCGGTCAAGAACGAGTTCATGGACGTCTTCAAGGCAGTCTCTGGCCTGGAGTACCACGTCGCGGGTTCGTCCTGCAACGGCTTCACGGAGAAGGAGATCGACAGTCTGCCGACCATTCAGTTCGTGCTCGAGTCGGACGACGGCGGCAACACGACGCTCGACATCTCACCCTCGCAGTACCTGCTGCAGGGCGACGACAGCTTCTGCGGCGGCATTTTCCTGTCGGAGCACAGTGGTGGGGTGATTGGCGCGAACCTCATGATGAACCGAGACGTGATCTTCGACGGCGGCAGCCAGCGAGTGGGCTTTGTGGACGCGGACTGCTCGTACACTGCCGGCGACGACGCAGTGCTGTCCTCGGGGGCACCCGAGACGCCGCCGACGCCGCCGACGAAGGCCACCCACATTGGTGCCACCAGCAGTTCTGCAGGAGTGGAGGAAGAGGAGGAGAACAACACCGTTCCGGAGAAGACGGCCGCACCAACTACGGCTCCCAGCGCAGACCCGACTCCTGCGACAACGCCTGGAGTCCCTGCTGAGACGACTGTGGCCGAGACGACTGATACGCCACAAGCGACCACCGCGTCTTCCATCACGAAGACAGTTGCAACGACCGCGTCCACAACGACTACAGTTGAGACGAGCGCTCCAGAGTTGGCTCTCGAGTCTGAACAACCTATCGCGACCATTTCGACCATCACGGAAACGGAAGAGTCATCCACGAATACGACGCTCGAGACAAACACGGAAGAGGGCACGGGCAGCGGCTCGCTTGACTCGGACGACCACCCGATGGTGCTGACGATCGTCGGCACGGTGCTCGCGGTCGCGTTCCTGCTCATCTTCATCGCGTCCGTGCGGCACAAGAAGAACCGCAAGAAGGCGCAGAACTGGAGCCGCGTCAACGAGAACGAGGAGGAGGAGGAAGACGAAGAGCTGGGGCTGGTTGGATCCAAGTCGCACTCGAAGCTGGCGAAGGCGAGCAGCAAGCCGAAGCACCAGCCGCTCGCCACCTCCGCGGACGATGACGACGATGACGACGACGACGACAGTGAGGATGAGGACGAGATCTTCGACCGTCAGACCTACGAGCAGGCTGGCAAGCACGACACGAGGACGCTCGAGCAGCTGTAAGCGGAGGTCGCGTGCGTATCACTTCGCGTACCTGACAGCTTTCTTCCTCGACCGTCCATTAGAGACGAACGGCCCCGCTCTCTCGAACACGATGCCGTTGATAGATCGTGTTGGCCGTCGCCTCCATCGCTGACCATTGCGTGGTGTCCAGCCCGGTGAGGAGCTGGATGTGTGTGTGTGTGTGTGTTGAATAGCAGTCGGTGGGGATCATTGCACTTGAAGCAAATACCGGGTTGAACACGTTGACGCTTGTGGTCTGCAAAGTCACACCATTGTATTTTCAGCCAATCATAACGCGTCAAGTGACACTTTTTCTGCTTGTCATTGGCTAAAAATAGGATTTCTCCCGAGCGAAAACGGCGGCTGAACCGACTCGAGCAGCTCATTCATCACCTGACCTGACCACCTTCGGCACTTGGCGGGGATGGCGGTCGAGCTGCTGCGCGTTCCGCTGCGCAAGCGCCACATAGTAAACGACGAGCTGCATGTCCAGCGCGTGGCGCACGAGCGCGAGCGCGTCCGGCGGCGCGCGCAGGAGGCGGACGACGGGCCGGAGCAGCTCGAGCACGGCGCGCTGGTGTTCAGCGAGGCGCCGCTAGGCGTCGGCTACGGGTGCGGCTGGGCTTGTCCTGGGCGTGCGGGTGATGTCCGTGAGTCGGAGCTGACTGGGTGGTGGAATGGGTGGTCGCAGGACGCACTACGCGGAGATCTACATGGGCATCCCGGCGCAGCGCGCATCCGTCATCGTGGACACGGGCAGCCACCTCACGGCGCTGCCCTGCAGCACGTATGCTCTCGACAGGACGTTGAGGAAGAGAGGAATGCCGACGGCTGACGGTTGTGAGTGTGTGGGGGATGACAGGTGCGCAGGCTGTGGACAGCACACGGACCCGCTGTTCGACGTGTCCAAGTCCACGACGGCCAAGTACGTGACGTGCAGCGCCTTCGACAGCTGCAGCACGTGCGATCAGGATCGCTGCTACATCAGCCAGAGCTACACGGAGGGCAGCAGGTGGGAGGCCGTGGTCGTGGACGAGCTCGTCTGGGTCGGCGGGTACGCGGGTGGCGAGAGCGCCGACGTGATCCTCAAGCACTACGGCGTGCGCTTCCCGCTGGGCTGCCAGACCAAGGAGACGGGTTTGTTCATCACGCAGAAGGAGAACGGGATCATGGGCATGGGCCGCCACTCGGCCACGGTCATGGCGCACTTGCTGAGCGCCGGTAGGCTCAAGCACGACATCTTCTCGCTCTGCTTTGACCGCGACGGCGGCGAGATGGTGCTCGGGGGCGTCGACTACAGTCACCACACGACCGACGTGGCGTACACGCCGCTGGTCTCCTCCAAGTCGAGTTTCTACCCCGTCCACGTCAAGGATGTGCTCGTGGGCGGCCAGTCTGTCGGCGTGACGGAGGACCAGCTCAACTCGGGCAAGGGCGTGATCGTTGACAGCGGGACCACCGACACGTTCTTCGTGTCTAGCGCCTGGCGCAGCTTCCAGAGCGCATTCCAGGACGCCTCGGGCGGCGTCAAGTACAGCGAAAAGAAGATGATCCTCACGGCCGACGAGGTGCGTGCGCTGCCTGCTATCACAGTCGTGCTCGCCGCAATGGACGGCGAGAGCGACGACGTCGAGCTCCAGATCCCGGCTGAGAAGTACCTGACGCCCTCGGACAACGGCAAATTCTACTACGGGAACTTCCACTTCTCCGAGCGGTCCGGCGGAGGTGCGTCTGACTTGGTGGGAAGGCCTGAAGGCCTCAATTGGATGATCACACTCACACGATGCATCCAATACACCATCCAGTGCTCGGCGCCAGCGCCATGATGGGCTTGGATGTGATCTTCGACTCGGAGAACCAGCGCGTTGGCTTCGCCGAGTCCCGCTGCGGTACGTCTGTCAGTGTGTATACATGCTTGATAGCTTCTTGCCAACGACTTGTACCGCTTGCAGGCGAAGGCGCTGCAACGTGGAGCAACCGATCGATTGCCGGCGAGAGCAACAGCAGCGGGGACAGCGCGCTTGGCAACACTTCTAGTAGCACAACTGGCGGGGTCACTGCTGTGTTTGACTCCGCGAGCCCCGACGGCACAATTGCGCGACGATCGAGCCCGCCCGCGGGAATGTTCATCGCGGAGGTGCTGGTCATCACGCTCGTAGGCATCGTCGTGGGCGTTGTGCTTTGGACGATGCGGCAGCGGAGGAAGCGCTCGTGGGCTGCGATCCCGGACGTGGACTCGTCCAGGGGGCCACGTGCCGGTGCGGCTGTTTCCACCACCAGCGAGGCTGCTGCTGAGTCTCCCGGCTCCAGTCCTGCACGTCAGCAAGACGAAGACGATCAGCGCGGTGAGGACTTACCGCGAGTAACCACACGAGCCCTCTCTCCTTCGCTCTCGACTGCGAGCAGTAGAAGAGGCCCGTCGCCTCGGTTCACGATCGGTAGCGATGACGAGGGCGACGACATTGTGCCGGAACGCACCGAGCTGTAGCCGCCAACCATGCGCTATCGAGTCGATCAAGCGCGCTTCTCACCCTAATAGCTCAGGAATACACCCTGGGCTGGCCTCTATCTCTCTCTCCTTCTGATCATCTCCATCACTGAGGCGAAATGTCCGGTCGTCCCATCTGCATGGCAACAGACGGTCATTCGGATCGGGATTCGCCGCCGGCAAAACCGTCAATCTCTTGAATCTCGGAGTTGACAACCAGTCGGAGGATGGAGCGCGAACATGCCGCCATGTGTTCATTTCATCAGGGGATTCGAAGGTCGAAGCGGGAAATGGACGCATCCCAGCCTCGACACGGATGTGGACGGTGCTTTGGGTGCTGGGAGCATTTGATTGACGCACTCGAGGGGGAGTTCAGTATCCGAAACGCAGCTTTGCAGCTGTGAAAAGCGTTGTGGACTGAAGATAAAGCTCTGACGACTCTATTCTACCACGAAGACGAGCCATGCGAGCACAAATGCTCCTTCAGCTCAGCCGGAAGTCGAAATTTTGTGATGAACAACGGCACGGAATCGTCTCGCGGCATGTCCAGCCGTTCTCTTGACTCCAATGCTGGGTGACTCAGCACTTTGGCACGAAGAGCGAGATTTGCCTGGAGCGGAAGCTCCTCCTCTGTGCGTTGGAGGGCGGTACTCTCCAGCGACGAAACGCGACAGCAACGAAGCCAAGCACACAATGCCATCGCCGGAGTTGAAATCAGTGACAAGAAGAATCTACAGGTGCTGGTTAGCGTATTCTCTCTCTCGTCATGCTTCATATCCGGATCTCAGCTGTGCGTTCTTTTTCAAGACGAGAACGCGCAGCAGATGACTCGAATGCCCAGCACAAAGCATCAGACGACCACTGAGGCCCTTTGTGTCGCCCTATTCTTCTCGAAAACGCACATTTGCATCAGTAGCTCGCCTCCATTGTCTAACGAAGGGGACCGAAGGATAGAGAGCAGCTTTGCTGGCGGGCATAGCAAGCGATCAATCGACTTGCAAGCCTGCTGTTCGCTGACTCGTTGCAACGTGCACTCACTGCAACAGCAAAAAAATCAGTGGTTGGTCGCATATGATGGAGATTCATCGAGTCGATGACTCGAATCTCGGAGGCGGCAGCCGTTCGGCGGGCGAGAGGAGTGAACGACCGGCCATCTCTGTGACAAGATCCTGAAACTCTCGAGCAACATGCATGGAAGTGGTGGCAATGAGGCTCTAAACGCTTTGAATCTCCATTGGAGGCCCAAACGGACGTGCAGCGGGCAAAAGTCGAGCAGAATCGGTGCAGAACGACTCGCGACGAGCACAGCAAGGACAGACAAGCAACGATGACCGACGGAGGTGCTTCAGTGGAGACTTTCTGCTGCGATAAAGCTGTCTGAAGGCTCTGAGCTACCTGATGGTGTCCGCATCCCGCTCTGGTGGCTCCATTCTCCGGTGCAGACGAGTCATCAAGACTGGAATCTCACCGAAAACCACCAGGAATCGATGGGAAGCACGACTAGACCCACTAAACACCACTAAACACATCGAGAAATGAGTCCGACCCGGACGGAGGTGGGACCTCCTCCGTTCGTCAAGCTCGAGCCGCTGACGAGCGTGACCACTGTGCAAGCGACTTTTCTATTGCGCATTTTAGTCAACACTGTGACTGTACACCAAGCAGAGCCGTACAGTATGATCCAACATCGCTGACATCCTACTCCCCACCGAGACTTACTCGTCCAGGCGGGACCACTCGTCGGCACCGGGTTCTCCCGACTGCTTTGTTCGGCACAACCCAGAGCTCAGACTCGTGGCAGACTATCTGAAGCAATCACCGCCAATCCCCGAAGCTGCAAAACCCCATGCTGCGTTGATCACGTCAGATAGTCCGGCACCAACGATATTCAAGCACACGAATGGTTATTCCACTTGGCCCACGTCCTTGAGGCGTCGTGAACGTGTTTGGAGCTGGTCAATTGGGTCGGAGACCATCGTCTCGATTCGTCGCTTCAAGTTGAAGCGCCTGCCAGTGTCACTCTTCCGAAGCGCATACACTGGGTTATCTCAAGGTGATCCACATTCCCATCTTTAGTGACATGAGCTGCTCAAGCCCAAGATGAGACCCTGCTCGCCAGCATGCTGATGCGGCAGTCGCTCTCGCGCCGGGAGTTCCTGGACGCGGCGGCGGCGGGCGACGTGGCGGCCGTCGACGCGTGGCTGGCGCAGCCTGATGGAGACGTGAACGCCACGACGGGCGAGCGCTGGACGGCGCTCATGTATGCAGTCGCGCGCGGCCACGTGGCGACGGCCGAGCGACTGCTGCACGAACCGTCGATCGACCTGAACGCCACGACGCTGTGAGTGCATCGCATTCCAATCTGCCACGCTGTAGGGATGACCTCTGACCGAGTGTGCTGCTTCACTCGTCGCGATATCAGCGTCGGTTCATCGGCGCTGGCGCTGGCGTTGGAGCACAAGAACAACCGGATGGCGGCGTTGCTGCTGCAAAGCGGTGCCTCGCGGTCCACGCTGAGTACGCCGCGCGCCGTGTCGAACGCCGAGATGCAGTTGCTAAAGCCTCCGTTTGCCGTGGGTACCCAGCGCTCGAGGCGCGTCTGACGGCGAGAAGGAGCGGCTTCGTGTCCAGGAGCGTCTCGCACATGCTGTCGCCTGACTGGTCCGTCGTCTGGAGCCCCGCCATGCACGTGCGCTTCCCGCCGAGCGAGCGGGACAAGTGCCGGCTCGTCGTCCTGGCCAACCACCTCGCGCGGCGACAGCTCCAGGAACTGGTAGCGCTTCCCGACGTGACCTTATTGGCTCCGATACGATTCATCGCGTCGCTCTTTAGCCGGCGGCAGGCGGCACGCGTGCAGTGGACGTGCCTGCCTCCGCCGCTCGTGCTTCACATCATCGAGTTCGCCGCCTTCCTTTGGTAGCGCCGGCTTCGAGTAAAGCGAGACGCAATAGACTACACAGCAAATATCACGTGCATGCCGCTTTACGAGCGCGCTTGGTGGTCGGGTCGTCAGCGGAGTGCACACGCACATTTCCCGCAGATCCATCCGAGATCGTGGCGTTCCACATGGCGCTAACGTGGGCCTGCACGCCTCTGCGCGTGCCCAAACTGCAACGACCGAGACGTGGTGATCGGCCGGCCCGTGATGAGCTGAGACCCGTGCACGCAAGGTCACGCACTCCGTCGGTGACGTTCGGACCTCGAGTGCCCGCTGCGCATCCTACACATGTAAGCTTACCGGCATGCGAATGCACTCGAGACTAGCTCGGCCATCACGAAGGCCATTATGACAGCTTGCACCCGTCGTCACCGCTCAGGGCGTCACGTCAGGCGTCCAGCAAAACGAGCCGGAGCGGCGACGCCCGCTGAATCACGCGTCATACGGCTTGCGAGCCACGGGAGATGGACGCGACAGCTCATCGCGCGGGCTGACTGGTCCAGAGCCGACGCGCTTTGCTATGCGAATTGCTCCGCGGCTGAGAAAAAAATGTGAACTTCACACGACGGCGAAGAGGAAGCAAAGCCATGCACATGAACTTGCCATTCGCACCATTTTCACCACGAAGCGAGCTACAGGCACAGAGCGGATCATTCATTATTTGAGTTGTGGGGCGTTGACTCAGTATAAAATCGTCAGAAATAATGGACCAAAAATCAGCAAACGGCGCGCAAAATAAAATTCGCCCGTGGACAGCACTAGACTTGCTCCCACTATGGTGTGCCGCGCGCATTGTCGCAGACGCTTGAACATGCGCTTGGACAGGTTCCCTCACCAAAACCGCATGCGCTAGGCGAGGATCCCGTCCACTCATACAAACCGGCAGAGAAAGTGAGAACCCTCGAGCCGGGACAGAGCCACTCGCATAGTGAAGCCCAGTCGTTTCCGGACCACCCGCGGCCTCTCGCCTCATTTCCCCAGCCATCGCACCGCCGCGCGGACTCTCGACGACGACGCGCCGCTCCATTCGCGGCACTCACAGCAAGCAGCAGCAAGCAGCAGCAAGCAGCAGCAAGCGGCAGCACCCGGCGTAGCAGCTAGAGGCGTACGTGGCGAGTCCAAATGCGTGGCGAAGAGCGTGGGGCTCGGGGCGGGAGAGTGGGGGCGGCTGGAGATTCGCCCAGGTGTTCACGGCTCGAATCTCGGCCCGCGCTCTGCTCCGCTCCCTTCTCCAACACCCGATCATTCGTCCCACGCGCTGCTTGTCCGCCCTCTGCCAAGGCGGCGGCCGGGGGTGGGGTCTGTGTGGCTGGGCTGAGGCTAACGTACCGTGCTTTGTGTGCGGCACACGCAGATTTCGAACGACGGAGGGGGAAGAAGCAGAGAAGCGGTGGATACCGACGCGCGGGAGCAAGAAAGCGAAAGACTAGCGAGCGAGTGAGCATGAAGTTCGGCAAGGTGCTGCAGCAGTCGATGCAGCTGTCGCCACACGCGTGGGAGCCCTTCTGGGTCGACTACAAGCTGCTCAAGAAGATCATCAAGGACTGCGCGCAGCTCAGCGCGGAGGAGAAGCTGCGCTCCAAGAAGGTCAAGCCCAGTGCCAAGGAGGACAACGACAGCATCCGTACGTGCGCCTTGTCCACGCGCGTCCCCGCTATTAGGAGTAGCGCGCTGACGTGCAGGGCGTGTGCGCAGGCAACTCGGAGGACGAGACCAACTTTTTCCGCACGCTGCGCGATGAGATCCGCAAGATCGCCACCTTCTTCCTCAAGGAGCAGGCCAAGCACGCGACGCAGATCGCGGCCATCGAGGAGAGCTTCGCCAGCCTCAAGGTGAGCCCCTAGCTCGATCTCCTCTTGGCTACATGACGTGGCGAGTTGGCCGCCCCGTCCGCTTGCTGTTGGCGCCTGGTGTTCAGACATGTCAGCGACGCCAGGCAGATGCGCAAACACCCAAACTCTCTGTATGAGGCGGCGGGTCGACAGACAACGAGGTGCTGACATGAACTGGTCGTCGACGTGTGTGAACAGTCGGTGGCGGTGCCCAAGGACGACGACAAGACAGAGCTCATGAAGGCGTGCGTGTCGCTGTACAAGGAGCTGCTGCTGCTCGAGAACTTCGCCGTCATGAACTTCTGCGGCATCTCCAAGATCCTCAAGAAGCACGACAAGTGGACAGGTTACGCGACGCGCAGCAAGTTCATGCACACGATCCTCATGAAGCAGCCTTTCGCCACGTACGAGCCGCTGCTGCGCATGATCGACCGCCTCGAGCAGATCTTCATGGCCACCACGGGCTCCACGATCGAGCAGCACGACGCCGAGCACTCGTCGTCGCGGCGCGGCGACGGAGGCTCGTCCTCGGGCTTTGAGCGCCGCCACTCCACAGGCACGGACGCGTCTGGCCACGCGCAGCACAACCCGACGCACCACCCGCCAGTCACATACCCTGGAGGCGACAGCAGCGGTGGCGCCGGCGGGGGCGTTGGCGCGCAGGAACGTCGACGTTCACCGAATGATTCGCCTAGCCACGGAGAAGTATCGCCCAGGTCGGACAGCTCGGTGACGCTCGTGCGCGTTCACGCCCTCCGAAGCGACGTGCGCGAGCTCAAGAAGCTCGAGAGCGTGAGCGACTACGACGGGGACGGCGAGAACGAGGACGACGACGCCACGAACGACGAGGAGGCGCGGTTCATCTACGCCGGGGACGACCAGGCGGTGGCGGATCGCTTCGGCGGCCACGTCCCTGGCGAAGGACCGACTGCGACGCTCCCGCCTTTGCTGCCGACGGCCCGACGAGCTGCTGCGCCACTGAAAGAGACGCACTCGGACAGCGACGCCGCGGTCATCGCGATGCTCTCGATGAAGGAGAGCCTGGCGGGCAAGACGCTGTCTGGCGCGTCCAGCGACGGCGGCGACAGCAGCAGCACGGAGGCCGGGCGTGGCTACAAGCGCAAGGCGTTCACGCCGCTGGACGTGGAGATGAACAAGCGCAAGATGAGCGTGACGGCCATCCTCAACTGACGTGGGGAGGGCGTCCTAGTGTATGAGCGAGGAGGCGTTCGCCGAGTGTCAGGATAGCGACTGTAGCATCATCGTAGCGAGAACGACCCAAGAGGAGGAGGAGAGGAAGCAGAACCACGTCCGCAATGGACACGGGAGACATAACACGCACAAGGTGTTGGGAAAACCCTCGGACGACGTCGTTCCGTTCGTGTCCATCGCCACGCACAAGGCGCGCCGCCTCAACTCACAACGTGCGTGGGTGCCTGCTTGCCTGCTCGCCTTCCTTGGAACTTGACTGCCTGTCGTCTTGCCCCTCCCCCAACCCGAGTTTGCTTGCTCGTCGACTGCCATGAGGTCCGCTGTCC
Organism: Phytopythium aichiense; assembly: GCA_023338125.1. Lineage (NCBI taxonomy): Eukaryota > Oomycota > Peronosporomycetes > Pythiales > Pythiaceae > Phytopythium > Phytopythium aichiense. The sequence continues at coordinate 24,619 of JAADYH010000289.1, forward strand.
CATCTAAAAATGAATCCGCGCGCTTGCTTCAGTAGTAGCGGCCGACGACGAAGAAGATGATGGCGCACACGACCAGGTGCAGCAGCCCGAACGACTGTCAGCAAGCAGCAGCAACAATAGACAAGAGCAGCGTTAGACGATGAGGCGAGCACGCAGACAGACAGGCTCGAGCGCCGCACCCCTTGGTCCTTGCTCGTCTTGGTCACGGCCGCCGCGTGAGGCGACGAGGGTCCGTCGTCGCCCGAGGACGCGCCGCCCGCTTTCCGCTGGCGCAGGCCGGTGGTCGCCGACAGGTCGTCCGCTAGTTTCCGCGCGCGCTGCGCATCCGTCGTCGCCTTCTGCAGCAGCTGCCGAGTGCACGAGCGCCAAGAGAAACAGTCAAGGAGCCTCCGCCTCGGTTCGTATCCGGATATGCATCATGCAGCAGGTCCATCAAGTGTCCAACATGCAGCACACGCAATAGAAGCAGCGTGGAGAGGATATGTTTTGTCCAGGTCGCTCATGAGCACGTCGCGCTGCGCCGTCAGCTGGACCGTGAACGCCACCAACTGTTGCGTTCGCACTCCCGTTAGACCGCCACGAGCAGATGGACGCGAGGGAATCCGTCGCCAGTCCGCAGCCGTACCTCGTCGTACTTCTTCCGCAGCGACGCGACCTCCACCATCGGGTCCTGTCCCCACGAATCCTCCTCGTGAGTCTCTGTTCCATCCATCCATCCAACTGCCACGACGGCGTCCGTACCTTGGCGTCTCCCTTGTGGTTGCCGGCGTGCTTGTCCTTCGGGCTGCTCTCCTGCAGCAGCGCGGACGACAGCTGCGCGGGCGTCGCCACGGGCGGTTCGGCGCTGGCTTCGCCCACGTGCACGCCGAGGTCGCTGGCGCTGCTGAACTGGCTGGCCTGCCGGTTCTGGTGCCGCAGCATCACGGGCGACGGCTCCGGCGCGGCGGGAGCGGTCGGCGCGGGCGACGGCACAGGCGACGACGAGGGCACCGACCCCGCAGGCTCGGCGGCCTGCGCGTCGTCCTGCAGGAAGCGGCAGCGCAGCTTCTTGTTGGCGAGCGCCTTCTTGTCCGTGTGGGCCCACATGTTGGTGAGCTCGTCCGCCATCTCCTTGGCCGACTTTGTCTTGACGAGCTCGAAGAACGAGTCGTCCACGAAGAGGCTCTGCACGAGGAACTTGTCGTTCGACAGCTGCCGCTCGGACGGGTCAAGCCGCAGCAGCTCGTCGCAGTCCTTCTGCTGCAGGATGACCATGACGGACGCCGACCCGTTGGGCGCCAGCAGGCCCTGGTTCGGGCGCACCAGGTACCGCAGCGGCCGCGTCGTCTTGACCTTGAACGCGATCTTGCGCTCGTCCGACACGTTGCGGATCGTCAGCACGGCCTGGGGCGCCGCCTGCGCCTGCAGGCGGAAGGCCAGCGAGTCGGCCGGCTCGAGCGTCACGCTCGAGTTAGGCGCCAGCGACACGTCCACGCCGCCGTGCTCGGCCATGGCTCGCGTCCGCGGGTGGGGCTGG
>JAADYH010000029.1:0-54717 GCA_023338125.1 Phytopythium aichiense
GGCCGCGGCGCGCGACGAGCAGGTGATCGACGTGGGCAGCCTGGCGCCTGCGCTGCTGCCCTCGAGTCCGCGCGCGCAGGCGGCCGAGGGCGTCCCGGGGCGCCGGAACAGCCGCGCGCTGTCGCTGACGGGGCCGGCGGACGCGAGGGCTAACGCGAGGGCGAACGCGAGCGCGGCGATGGACGACCAGGAGACGCCGCACGAGCACCAGTACCCGCGCGGGAGGCAGCAGGTACCCATGGAATCGCCCGGGGACGGGCTGCTGCCGGACCTGCAGCTGGACGAGGACGAGGACGGCGCCGGAGACGGCAGTTCCTCGTCCTCGGACCCGCGGCGGCCGCGGCTCATGCGCAGCCGCGTCTTCTTCCAGTCGGACGATTCGCCGCGCAGCTACCGCTACCGGTCGAGCCGCGGCGTGCTGCAGCGCATCACGCTGCGCAGGCGGCGCAAGCGCGGGCAGCACGAGTGGTTCTGGACGGCCATCGCCGTCACGACGCTGCTGTCGCTGGCGCTGCTCTCGGGCGTCGTCGTCTACCTCATGCAGACGGACTTCTTTGCGCAGCACCAGTCCGAGCTGCTCGGGACCACGGTCGAGAACCGCTTCACGGTCATTTCGCAGCAGGACGCCAGCGCCAAGATCTACCTCAAGAGCGGTGCGTCGCCAGGAGCAGCAACAGCAGCGGGCTCAGCAGCAGACGCACAACTGACGGTGGTCGCTTCACGCAGGCCACTCCAAGTCGCAGCTGTCCGAGTCGATGCTCGCGTTCTCGGACGGTGAGCTGCGGATCGGCCGGCGCGCGCTCGAGGCGTCCGAACCGCAGAGCTTCTTCGGGCTCTCGCTCTTCACGAACGGCACGGCGGCGTTCACCAACCGCGTCGAAGGTGAGACTCTGCCTTTCGGCTCCTCCAGTGCAGTCTCCATCATCCTAACATGCGATTGCCTCGACTCGTGCAGCGCCAACGATCGCGACCGAGTACCTGCACGCGACCAAGGCCGTCGTGTTCGAGGACGGCACGGTCATGACCACCGCGGCCAACATGTCGGGAGGCGTGAAGGAGGTTGGCGATCTGAACCTCGTGTCGCAGTCCGGCTCGGTGGTGACGAGCGCCGGCGGGAAGCCCCTGCTGATTGTCGAGCCTGATGGCGCCGTCACCGTTGCCAACTCGGACGCGGAGGACCCGACAGCGAGCGGCATCGAGCTGAACGGCGCCAAGGGCAGGATATCAATCGCCAGCGAGTTCTTCATCCGCCATGATGGGAACACCTCGAGCGTGTCAACGCCGCAGGCGCTTCACCTGAATTCGAGTGCGTTGACTGTCGCTTGCGCACTGTGAAGCTGTGCCGTCATACTGACCCATCACTATTGTCTTAAACTGGCAGGTGGTCTCCTGCTCGGAAACACCAAGGGCGGCAAGGTCACACTCACTGTTGCAGAAAATACCGACGCGGGGGGTGAAGAAGCAGCGGAAGAAGCCGCTCGACGCGAACTTGCGGACGAATACGCCGCTGATTCTGAGAGCAGCACGGCGGAGAGCGAGAGTGTGACGCTGGAGGTGGTTGGCCAGTCGTCCTCATCGCAGAAAGAAGGGGGTGATGTCCGCATCGCCGGTGGCGATGGTTTGGAGATCGGCGGAGACGTTGCGCTCGTCGGCGGTACGTCGACAGACACGACGCCGGTCGAGTACGGGACCATCTCGATCAACGCCAACCTGGACGAGGCGTCTTCGTCGCTGACGGAGATTGGCAGCCATAGCAAGACTCACTCGGTCGAGCTTCACGGTCTGGTCTCGATGAACAGCAAGGCGTCTGGGGCGTTCGATAACACAACGACAGTCCGCATCTCCGGAGGGCTGTTCAACGTATCTGCGCAGCGAATCACGCTCAACAACTCGGCGGTGGCTGGCTCCAAGCTTCGCGTGGACTCGAAGGATCTTCGGTTGGGGACGATGGGTACTCCGTCGATCAGGATGGGAACTCTGGGTGGTTCAGACGTTGCTGTTCAAGGCAGTGATTTGAGCTTGGATGCCTCGGAGGACATCAGCATCGGTGCCAAAGCATCCATCGTGACTATTGGCAAATCCCGACAAGAGGGTCAGTCAGTGAACGTCGCCTCAGGTACATAATCCCTGTCCTGTGTCTTGCTGTGTGACTATAGATCGCATTGATGAGATGAAGCTCACAAGTTACTCGTACCCATGCATGGGATTGCAGAGTCAATTGCGCTGGACGCTTCCAAAAGGCTATCCATCAACCCGACCAGCACCGATTCCAAGACGACAATTGGTGGGGTGGTGCTATTCCGGGGCAATTCCTCCACCAAGTCGGAGCCTGCAATGGCGATTGCGGGCAATGCGGTGTCATTGGACGCTGCATCAGTTCGCGTTGGAGCGTCCGGTCTGACGACGGAGATGTCGATCGAGTCTGCTCAAATCACAATTGGTGAGCCAGAGGTCAACGGCAGTCTGGTCACCGGCTCCGTCGAGATCACCAGCGCGAAGATTGACATTGGCGCGGAAGGTACGAGTGAAGCGGAGAGAATCGCTCCTGGCGCACACACTGAACGGTATGTGGTATTGTCAGACTCGGTTGTTGCAGTGCAAGGAGCGTCAGTAGAGATTGACGCCCAGGACAGCGTTGAGATCGGCAAGGAAGCGGCTGCCGTTGCAATCGGATCCGGCACAACCGGCAAGGTGACAGTGCGCGGTGGCACAATAGCTGCGTCAGGTCAGCGCTCGAACGACGGCGAATGCTGTTCATACCAGCAATCTAACCATGGACGTGGCTTGTTCGTTCCAATACTACGCAGGAGCGCTCGCAGTTGCAGGCGCATCGCTTGAGATCGACTCGGTGACAGTCAGCATCGGGAAGAACTCGACAATGGATGTCACTATCGGATCGGCGGCAGTGAAATCGGTGGCGGTGGACGGTCAGAGCGTTTCCATCGGCAACACGGCGTCGTCGGTCTCCATCGGTGGTGCAGACGCCACCATAAACTTGCAGGGGAAGGTGACCGTCAACGGAGAAGACCTCGACACCCGCCGCCGACTGTCAGCTGAACAGGGTGGGAAGGCGTTTGGGTATCTGGATGCAAAGCAGTTTAGCCAACCAGTGGAGCGAGGCCACGCTCGGTTCAGCATCCCGTTTCAAAGCGGGTTCGCATCCGACCCCAGCGTTTTCCAGCTTGACACAGCGACCGAGCGGGTCCTCTCCGCCGCCATGAATGCCGACACCGGGCGGCACGTCCGCTTGTCGCTCGACATTGCTCGCCTCAGGCTCCAGACAGGCGAGGCATCAGTATCTGGCATCGCTCCATCAAAGATAAGGTACGAACATTCACGATGGCACACTGAAGAGAATTGCCGACTCAGCACGCACGTTGAATGCTCATTGTGCTCACAGGTGTAGCGTTTTCCGACACGGACAAGCTGCCATTGATGTCGAGACGGTGCTCGAAGTCAGCGGCCACGTCGAGCACTGTTCCAGCTCCGACTGCGTTGACGGCATCTTTGGCGGGCTAGCAACGCAGCGCCTGGCCCGCTTCGATCGCGGAGACAGCTTCTCCGTGGCTTGTGTGATTGTGTCAGCGCTAGTGGACGGCGAACTTCTAGCGAACGACGCCCAGCTCTCTTTCTCCGAGTTGTAGGCGAGCCCGAGGTGTGTGTGAGAGAGGTAGGTTGCGTGCATGTGCTTCGGACGGTGGTAACAGCGACGTAGCGACGGCGACACTTGCTCGTCGGGCGATCATCAGGCTAGGGCATCGAGGATATCGCGCGTCTTCTCCTGTATGCCGTCGTGGTCTGGGAAGCAGGCGCGTGCAGCTTCAACCACCTCCACCACTCCCTCGCGACGTGCGAACTGCTGCAGAGTCGACGTGCCCGAGACCAAGTTGAGCAACGCCCAACTCCCGTAGAATTGCACGTCGTCGCTCCCTGGACAGTTGAGCATGGCCGCGAGGACCGCACCGACACCTCCGCGAGCCGCGACTCCCTCGCACATGTCGTCTGCAGCGGTCAAGACTCGAGTGAGTTGCATGGCCCACCACTCGGGAAATCGCAGGCTTCATTATCAGGCGTACCAGATCCGGCGAGCGTCAGCAACGCCCAGCAACAGCGTTTCTGAACGCCAGGGCACTTTGGTTGCGTCTGCATGAGTCGAAGCACCGCGTCGACGCCTCCCCCGCCTAGAATCCGCCTTCGGTTCGTCTCTGCGCAGCATCATGACGACGATTAGCAGGCAGAAGCCGAAGACTCGTGCTGCGTGGTCCCATCCAGCTTACCGCAGTTGTGCGCGAGGTTGGTCAGCGCGACGCAGCAGGCTTCCTGCAGCTTGAGGTCTGAGGGGAAGCGCTTCATCGCGGCCAGTGCGAGTTCGACGGCGCCTTCCGCGGCGACGATGATGCGGTTCCGGTCGTGGTTGAACACGCTGACGCTCAGGAACCTGCACGCCTCAAGTTGGAAGCTCGCACTCGCTCGGTACTCGTGCATCAGCATCAGGACGGCTTTCACGGCCTCGCACTCCGGCAAGTCGTCTTTCAGCACGTCTAGCCAGCGACACAAGAGTGCCAGTCAGTCTCACCACAGCACACGACGACGACGACGGCGAACGTCCGCACCGCTCGACTTCAGCAGCGCAGTTAGCTGCTTGAGGCTGCCCAGACGTTGGCGCAGATCCCTCTCCGTTGCTTCCACTTCTGTCATCGACAGGTACTCTTCCCCCCGAGGCGGCTGCTCCATCTCGCGCACGATCCGCATGACCTGCGCGTTCTTGGCGCTGCTCGAAATGGATGCGTGCGGGGCGAAGCGCGGCGAGCAGGTGCTGTCCAGACTCCGCTGTCGTCGATGCTCCTGCTTCGGCCGCGCTGAAGATGCTGGCGTGCACCTCGTCCGCTCTTCGCACTCCTTGCAGTAGCCTGACGCGCCGACCAAGTACTTTGGCGCGTCGCAGTTGGGCGTCAGGCACTGCCGCAGTCGCCGCGCGCTCTCTACAGCACAAGCAACGGCGTGAGTGACTTCAATGGTCAAGACGCATGATGTCCGACAGAGTCTTTTCACCTGCTGATTTCACTGCCGCCGCCTGCTGCTCCAGTTGGTGCTCGAGCCGCGAGATCTGCTGCTTTAGCGCCGAGATTTCCGCTCGTGTCAGCTCCATCTCCCGTCGCAACGTGCGCTTTTCCGAGTCGCTCGCTGAGATCCTCTCTTCCAATTCGCGCACTACCTTCTGCAGACTCTCAAGACCGTCAGTGAGCACCTGGCGCTCGTTCTCAATCGCGCGCTTCTCATCTCGAAGCTCATCAAGCCGTGCTTCAAGGTCCTTGTGAGCTAAGCGGCCAGCATCGAGTTGGTCCACAAGGTGCTGGATCTCTCGATCTTTGAGGGCGATCACCAAGCCCGGCGTCTCCCTGACGTCACGCTCGCCCGTTGGGCTTCGCCAGAGAGCGAGCGAGTAGCGACTCCGTTCCTCCTCCAACTGCAGCAGCTGCTTGCTGGCCGCCTCTGCCTGCGTCTCAGCTCGGCGCCGCGCGATCTGCTCGTCCTGCCACCGGTGAATGGCCTGCTGGAGGCGACCTTGCAGATCCTCTAGCGTCTCTCGCTCCCCGCCAACTTGTCGCTGCAGTTGCTCTCGCTCGAGCTCCACGCCCCGCTTCAACTCAAGCACTCGCGCTTTGTCGTCCTTAAGCTGAAGGATCTCGACCAGCAATTGCTGGTTCTCGCTCACGACCTGGCGCTTGTCACCTTCTAACTTTTGGATGCGCTGTTGGTGATCGTGCAAAAGCTCGCCTGCAAGTCCCAGTCGCGTTGCTTGCTCCTCAGATAGCATGGTCAGACCCGCCATGCTTTCTGCTTCCTTCCTCATCCGGGCTTGCAACTCCTCCACTAGCTCCAGAAGGCTTTCGTTCTTGGTCGCGACCGCCAACTTCTCGCATTGCAGGTGCTCAAACTGCTGGACGAGCACCTCAAAGTTGTTTTGCTCATCCACCAGTTCCTGCTCGACAGCCTCGAGGCGCTTCACCATGACTTCAGCGTGACTAGCTCGCTCCTTTAGCGCCGCATCGACTCGCTTCTGCTCTTTGACTGCGAAGTACCGATCGGCGTGAAGAAAACACGTGAATGCCACGGCTGATCGCGCCTCCACCCCATCACTGTCGAGTGCAGTCGAACTGCTCGTCGCAGCACTGGGGTATCGACTGACAAGTAGCTCCAGCAGCGAGTCGGCAGTCACTGGATGGGTATCAGCGTCCATGAAGAAGTGCTCGGGGCAGACGCCGTCCAGGTCAAGCGGTGGAGGAAGCCCATCGAGTCCACCGAGGCGAAGACAACTCCTGATGATGGCATAGAAGACCGGGTCGAACTGTCGCGACCGGGACACCTTGTTGACCAGCTCGCTCGTCGGCTTTTCGCCCGTGCACATCTCGAGGAGCAGCACGCCGAACGCGAACAGATCTTGCGCCTCCAAAGTCAGTCCACCGCCGTTCTTGGCGTCTTCAGCGCAGCTCAGCATGTCGTACACGGTCCAATGCGTTCCGGTAGCCGACAACGTGGTAACACACGGGCTACCAGTAGACGCGCTATACCTCGCAATGAGCTCGCTACCGAAGCGTCGAAGCTTGATTGTCCCCAAGGCGTCCATCATGACCCGCCTGCTTGTCAGACAGACACCCATCGTCCCACCTTGCCCATGCAGGAAACTCAATGCTCGGAGCACTTGAATGCTGACGAACGCGACGTCGTGGGGAGACAACGTGATGCCATCACGGTGTAGCACGTCGAACAAACTGGTCGAGAAGAACTCTGTCACAACCTGGTCGATCGCTGGCGTGTCGTTCGGGCTAGTATCTGGAGCTGGTCTCGAGGGAACGAACCCGAGTGGCTGCTCCAAGCTCTATCAGCTCAAGTTTGTCGCCATTCACTGCATCAGTCTCAACTCATATAGTCCGCAGCAGCAGGACTCAGCACCTACTCACATACCGGATGGACAAATGGCCTCACGCATTCGTCAAGTGCCGCGCAAGCAGACACGCCAAGCTGCCGCTTGGTCGCGGTGGCTCGGAGCGACCGCACACACACTGGTGTGCCGCAGTAGCTGCCTTTGCGGACCTTCCAGTGCGGCGTCTGCGCAAGCAGCTCTCTCGCATCGCGACTGATGACAAGGAGGCTAGCATTGAGCGCCTTCCACGTCATCTCGAACAACCTCTCTGCGTCCAAGTCAGTCTCATCCCTTTCATGCTCTTGGGTCACATCTTTCGCTGGGAGACAGCTATAATTAGTGGCGGAGCGATTCACAGCTCCATCAAGTGCCTTGCGGCTTGTCTGCAGCTTCTGCGCGGTCAAGAATCCGGCGGCAGCGCTGCGCACTCGCGTCGGCGACGGTGTGAAGTTGCTGACTGAGCGTCGCGACAAGCTGGTGGGCCTCTTGGAAGTCTTCCAGCACGCCGTCCATCTTGGCAGCGTCGGTGCGCAGACTCGCGTCGCTCTGGAGACTCTCCTCTTCAGCTGCGATCTTGTCGACGTAGTACGCCGATCGGCGCAAGTGCTGCAGCAGCTTCAGCATGTACGCGCTCATCTTGTCGCTGGGGTCGTCCTCTTCCTCTTTGCTCTGTGCAGTGGATTGGTCTTGGGATTCCTCGCCCGGGCGAGTGATACACGTTGCGTCGCCTTCACCTGTTGGGAGACGGAACGTCACGCGGTCGGCGAGCTTTGGATCCACTGGTGATTTATCCCCCAACTTCTTGTCACCGTCGTTGTTCAGCTCGTCCAGCGACCTGCGGACTCGCTTGCGATGAGGGCTCTCCATTCGCAACGGCGACACGACTCGGTGATGTGCATGGCCTGCTGGACGCTTGCCTGTCGCACTTCGTCTCGGAGATGGCGAACTTCTAGACGGAGTAGTTGGAGTCGCGTTGGCTAACGCGGCACGTCGACCGGGTGACGTGAGCTGGCGGAATGGACTGTTGGGAGTGCTGGAGGAAGTCGAACTGCGACTCCGTCTCGCATCAAACTCCTCCAGCGCACGCAGTACCGTCTCGACTGGGTCTTTGATGCCAAACGTCTTGACCTTGGACGTCGACATGGAACTTAGGTCTCCAATCGTCTTGACCTTGTAGAAGGAGAAGAACTGACGGAACGCCAGGGGGAAGTGCCGATAGATCTGGGAGATGCTATCCGTGCACTTTGCCAGTGCTGGGTAGATTCTGAGGCTGCTGCTGCTGCTCTTTGGAGTCCCCGAGTGTCGAGGAGAGTCAGAGATTGTCGTAGTTGATGCGCCATGGTGATACTTTTCGAGTGCTCGCTTCGGTTGATCTGGTGTCATCATGGACGAAGCGACGGCAACGGGAAGCGAGCTTCGCATCACGCATGAGGAGTCGCTTGCATCTGGGGTTCCTGGTATCGGGATATCCGTCCCCGCCTCCAACGTACTGAAGCTATCAGTGTCGCCGTCTTTCAATGAAGCGACAGGCTCGTTGCTTGCTTCACCCATTCGATGCACTGGGGTCTCATCCTCTTCTGTCGCGCTCGTACACAACGAAATGAATCCGTGCCAGGCTTGAGAGTTGAGCAGGTCGTCCTTCTCCGAAGACGCGAGTACATCACCCGCCTTGACACACCGGTCGACGAAGCCAAGAACCCGCCGCCAGCCCAGGGCTGTCGTCGACGAGAACTCGCTCGTTGCACTCGCAGTGTCCAACAGCAATTGGCACACCTTGCACACTGAGATGACGAAGTGCGCCACTTCTGGGAGCGACGGGTTGCTCTTCGCATCGATCGCCACCGCGCTCTCGAGCATCAGATCCACCATGAGTAGCAGCAACACGTTGTCTTTCTGCGCCATGCTCAACCGCCCATCAGTTGTTTCGTTTGGGGCGAAATAGCGCCGCACGACAGCTCCGCACACTTGATGGGATTCTTGCAGTGCTGCCAGACGAGCGACAACACACTGGTGAACTCGACTTTTGGAGTGAAGCATCAAGGCTGTCACCACTTCATGTGTCGGGGCCGAGGTAAGAAGTGGAGTAACTAGGAAGACTTGCCACTCGACAGGGAACATGGCCATGGCCCACTGCGAACCACTGTTACTTGTGCCCGAAGAGTTTGACGATGCGCCAAGCGCGAAGTCCAGACACAACCTCGCAAGTCGAAGGCGCAGCTTGTCAGGTTTCCCGTGGGGAGTCTCCAGTGTCCAGATACGGGTGCAAAAGCCCGACCAAGTGGAGACAACCAGATCGCGTGCACGCTGCTTCGTCCGTGAGATGGACGCGTCCGCGGCTTCTGCGTAGCCGACAATCGTCTGGACCGTCGCGAACACGTCTGGTAAAAGGAATGCAAGGCCGATGGCGTTCGAACCGATGACAGACACACCGGAGTCGATGGCAACGTCTGGAGCGTCAAGTGGGCTTGTCTTCTTCCGACCTTCTTGAGCTTCATTTTCCTTGCACGCCATCTCCGCACTCCACATCAATGTCACCGTGTCAAAGAAGAGCTTGGCTTCGCCGTCGTCTGCACGCGCCAGTCCATCGTCGAGCACGGCTTCGTCGTCTCTAATGTTGGTCAGACCGCGCGCTTGAGATGCCAAGAGTGTCGACACGGGAACCCGGACGATCTCGTCCAGCCACCGTTTCCATTTGAGCGCGTCCTGCTGCGCGTCTTCCACCGAATGCGCATCGTGGTAGTGAGCATTGAACGCGCGGACTGCGGCGTCCACGAGCTTCTTCCAGCAGAGGAACGCTGCGTGGACGACGTTGAGCATCGGCTCGACCTCAAGCGCCACGACTACAGGCTGCACGAGCAACTGGACGACCGACTTCTTGAACAGCCAGCAGTCCGTCGCGCAGAACGCGTCCACGAGATGGCTCCACGCCCGTAGACCTATGAGCCTCACTGTTGCGTCAGCGTGGCCCATGGCGTTCTCAGGCACGTACAGCACTGCATTGAGCACCGTGAGGTCCTCTACCAGCGCGCGATGCATCAGGGAGACCGTGAGCATCCACACGTGAAGAGCTTCCACGTGCTTGTCGCGGTCCACCAGCGTCTTCATCGCCGGGAGCACGTACTCGCCAACGCTCGACTGGATCAGGTTGGCCACCTCGCTGGTCCATGCCTCCTGGTGCCGAGCCACCTCCTCCAGCAGCAGCCGAGCTTGCTCTCTTGTCACGCGGCTGCTGCTGCGCAGGCGGCTCATGACGGGTCTGGCCCAGACGCTCAGCACGACAGGAGAGGCGGCCATCTGCTTCGGGTACTTGAGCAGCAGCGCGTGGAGGCCGCGCAGAGCCTGCAGCTCGACTGGAGGGTACACGCAGGACGTAAAAGGGTGAGAATGAGCGCGGTGGAGCGACAGCACGAGAATGGGGAAGCCTACTCGGTCGCGACTTGAACGGGTTGATGATGGCTTGCACCAGGCCCTCGACCGTGCGCGGCAGCAGTCGGAGCCGCGCCGCGTCCAAGTTCTGCATCGACAGGCACCATAGACAGAGCTTGTACGTGGCCTGTGCGCATTAGTCATAGCGTTAGAGCGAGTGTCGAGACGCGACTGAGCGCGTCGCGATGGATGCAGCGGCGGCACGCGCCTCGTCCTGCGCGGAGAAGAGCAGCCGCACGATCTCGGCCAGGAAGAAGGAGGCCTGAGGCTCCGGGAAGGCGTCGGCCAGCGCGCGGTGGTACAGGAAGTACGAGAGCGTGCGCAGGCACGCGTGCAGTACGTCGCGCGCCGTCGCCTGGCGCAGGTCGAGCCGGAACTCGGCCAGCAGCTTGGGCAGCGCCGCCCGCAGCGCGCGCACCGACGCGGCCGAGTCCTCGACCTGCAGCAGCGCGTTCAGCGCCAGGTACGCCTCCACGCGCTGCTCCTTGCCGCGCGAGCCCGGGAAGCGCTCGCGCAGCAGCATCTCGAGCGCCGCCGCCATGTCCGGCGCCGCCATGTCGACGCCAGCAGTTGTGATGATGGCTCCGAAACTGAGGGTTACACCGCCAGTGTAACCTCATGGAGACGGGGTACACACACAATTTTATGATATAAAACGACAGAATTGGTCCAAAAAAGCGATTGAGGCCTTATGATTGGCCGAAAAGCGAAGCGGCGGCGTGACCGCAGGTTCTCTGCGCTGCTGGCCCGGGAATGCCGACGTGAAGCACCAAAGTGCCCAAGACGTGAGCGATTTGACATGGTGGAGGCGAGCGGCAAGCCCGAGGCGGGCGCGGAGGGAGGCAAGCCGTGGGACTCGGCGCTGGGCGCCGTGTCCAAGCAGCTGGATGAGGCGACGAAGGGCGTGCGCGAGGCCACTGCGGGCGGCGTGGGCCAGGTGCGCGGCGCCGTGGCCGCCAACGTGACGCAGGCCAAGGAGCTGTCGAGCTCGGCGCGCATCGCCATCGCGCGGTCGGCGCAGAAGGCCTGGGAGTCGGTGCAGCAGGCGGTGCACCCGGCCGTGCAGGTGTTCGAGCAGGCCGAGTCGGCGGAAGGCACGCCGCTGCGCAAGCACTTCGCCGCCGCGCGCGAGGGCCTCAACCGCCAGCTCTACGGCGCGCAGGTGCGGCCATCCCCCGTGTCTTGAGGATCATACACGACCATGCCGGTGGTCTCACAACGTGTCTATGGGCATGGGCGCTGAGCAGGTGACGCTCCAAGACACGAAGAAGATCGCGGACGAGCAGCTCGTGCCGGTCAAGTCGGCTCTCGTGTTCTCGCAGATCCGTGCGTCTTCGATCCTTTGAGCAATGTGGGGTGGTCCAAACCAGGCTCTGACGGGTTCGAGTGTCATGTCGTGGCGTGCGCAGAGCTGGCCAAGGCGAACGAGTTCCGGCGCGAGCACCCGGAGGCGGCGGCGGCTGGCCTCGCGGTGGCCGTCGCGCTGCCGACGCTCCTCGTCCGTACGTGGACTCCCTTGACACAATCAAACCAGCGTTACGACTGCGCTGTGACTGAGGTGGTCTAACGCATGACTGCTGGCGTCGTGAACTGCAGGCGGCAAGTGGGCGGCGGTGCGGAACGCGGTGGTGGCCGTCGGCGTTGGCGCTGGAGCGGCGTACGGGTCGGACAAGCTGGCCGAGCGCAAGAGGAAGTAAGCTGCTGCGCTGGAGACAGCAAGAGGAGCCCCCTTCGTCGCACTCTCGGGAGTTGGGAAGGCTGCCACAATGAGAAAGCGCCCACATTCGCGCGCATAACGACTGTGAATGAAGCCGATCTGCATAGCCTTCGCCCTCGCGTCGACTGTAACCGTCTAGCAGACGCCATTGGAGTGCTGTGAAGCACAAACGTCACGTCCCGAGGATGCAACCGAGTGCGTGACGCGTTATGCAGCACCCATTGCCATGCATCAAAAGCCAAGTCGCCTCTGTAGCCATGTCGAATCTGCAGCATTGCTCACGGTCACGATCCGCAACCAGCGACGCGCTTGTCGCATCGTCACCGCATCAAGCGCGAGCCAGCCGGCGTCCCATCCCTATCAATATATGATAAACATATCAATTATAGAGGTTGACATTCGAATCAGCAAAGTCACAAACATAAATCGGATAATTATGTTATTCGTACGTGTATCCAAAACCAGAGGTCGCTTCCTCTGGCGCTGTCGGCGTTCGAACACAGAACGCCTTCCTTCTCGCAGCCACCACCAGCACGAGCTTCCTCCCGGCGCCCGCCTCTCCTCCGTCGCTCGGCGCCATGCAGCGGTGGCGGCACCGGCAGTACGGGCTGTCGAACGCCAACCAGGTGCTGCTGGCGCTCGTGGTCGTCGGGCTGCTCTTCCTGGCGCTGCTGCGGCGCAACTGGCTGCACTTCGACGCCGGCGACGCCGCCGAGGTGCGCGCCGGGCTCTGGGGCATCTACGTGGCCACGGCCACGGCCACCGACACGCGCTCCTGGTCGGCCTTCTGCGCGCGCGACTCGAACCACTCGCTGCCCATGTGCGTCCGCCTGTAGACTCACCGGTTGATACAGCAAGACATGGACGGCAGGCTGACGCTTGACACTTGACGCTTGACGCGCAGGCCCGCCGGCGCGCGGCAGCCGCTGACGGATGGCGACACGGGCGTGCTGTGTGCGCGGTTGGCGCTGGGCGCGCTCGTGCCGACGGTCGTGCGCGGCGCCATCGCCGCGGGCATCGGGCTCGCGGCGCTGAGCGTCGTGGCCGCCGTCTACCTGCACTTCGGCTCGCCGTCGCGCGAGATGGTCTTCTGGGTCGGCACGGTGCCCGGCCTCGCGCTCTTCTTCGCCGGTGCGTCCTCGCATACCATCGTCGGACTGGTAACAGAGCACTGACGGACGGTGGATGCGCAGCCGTGCTGGGCTCGGCCGCGCTCATCGTGTGGCAGGCGCGCTACCGGCCGTTCGACAACGGCGACTGCTTCGGCATCCTCGTGGCCGCAACCGTGATCGCGTTCGGCGTCGCCATCTCCATGGTCATCCGCTGGCGATGGGTGCGTCGCGCTCCCGCCATGTCCTCACGGCCACCACGGCAAGTCTCTCACTCGTCCGTCGCTCGTGCCAGCCAGGAGTCTGCGCCGTGGCCAACGAGCAGCAGGCGCTCAGCTCGCGAGGCAACGACGACGCGCTACTCGCCTTCCGCCAGCGCTCGCGGCGCCAGCGGCAGCAGCAGCAACAACGCGGCGAGCGGCAGAACAAGGCGCGAGAGGACACGCACGCGGCCGACTCGCCGCGCAGCCGCCGCGCGTCGAGAGGCGCCGCCGCCTTCCACCAGCTCGTCTGAGCGCTATTTACCCGGACAGGACCAACTCGACACACCAACCACCGCGTTTCCTCGGTACCAGTCTCTCTACCCCCATGGTCGTCTCCTGCTCATTCCTACGCGTCTCTCCTCCTCGCAGCTAGTCGCTCTCGTCGCCGCTGTCGGCCTTGAGCTTGGCCAGCACGCGGCGCGTGTACTCGCTGATGATCTTGCCGTGTGCGGCGTCGGTCGGCTGCGCGACGTACTCGCTGACGGTCTCGGGGCGAGCGTGCACCTCGAGCAGGTACAGCAGCGCGCGCTCGGCCGACAGCTTGACGGCCAGGTTGGGGCTCTTGATGAGCGCGAACGTCGCCGGCACGAGCGTCGGCAGCGCCCCGCGCGTGAGCGCCGCGTCCTGCTTGGCGATGCGCTTGAGGATGCGCAGCGACTGGCGGGCCACGTCCTTGTTGGCCTGCGCCACGCCCTGCGCCAGCAGCGGCACGAACGCCGCCGCGCTGGCCGCCGTCGCGTTCAGCTTGACGAACACGGCGATGGCCTGCAGCGCCGACACGCGGACCGCCACCTGCTCGTCCTCGCCCAGCAGCGTCAGCACGTCGCGCACCTGCGAGGCCACGGGCGTCACGAGCGCCGCGTTCTGGCGCAGCAGCGACTCGGTGAACACGGCCGCGCTCTGACGCCGAGCGGCCGACAGCGCCGCCAGCACGTCCTTGGACTTCTTGTCCGCCAGCGAGTACTTGAGCACGCGAGCGGCGTTGGCGTCGCTCGTCTCGCCGTCTGACGAGACCGAGAAGGCGAGGCACTGGCTGGCGCGCGCGCGCAAGGCGGTAGCGTCGCTCTCGTCCTCGCTCGCCTCGACCACCTCGACCAGCGCCGTCTCCAGCGCGCTCTTGGCCCCCTCCGACAGCTTGCCGCCCACGCGCTCGACGATGGACGTCAGCGCCTCGAGGTTGGCGTCGCGGATGCCGCCGGGCGAAGTCGTCTTGAGGCGCTCCGTCAGCTCGGCCACGAGCGGCTCGACGCGCGGGCTGAGCGTCACGAGCTTGCCGAGCGCCGACGCGCCGCGCGCGCGCACGTCCACGGCCGTGTCGTTGAGCGCCTTGACGAAGGTCGTCTGGAGCTGCGGCAGGAAGGGCTTGAGGGCCACGCCACCCTTGCTCAGGATGATCTCGAGCGTCTGCAGGATGGCCGCCTTGACGTGCCCGGGGAACCGGTCGCCGGCGATACGAATGAGCGGACCCGTGAGCTTGATCAAGTACGGACGCAGCGACGCCGCGCTCGACAGCTCCACGAGCTCGCCGAGACCCGCGGCCGCGCTCTGGCGCAGCTCGGGCGAGCCGTTCATGAGCGCGAACTGGTAGCTCGGCAGGAACGGCTCGAGCGCCTTGGGGATGCACAGGCCGGGCAGCAGGAACTCGCCCGAGGCGCCAACGCCGCCCTTGCGGTGCCGCGCCTCGCTCACCATCGAGTTGATCGACTGGCGGATAAAGTCCAGGTGCGTCGACAGCACCTCCGGTCGCAGCGTCGCGTTCATGCCCAGCAACGCGCTCGACGCCGCCGCCACGACGGACGCCTCGGGGTCGTTGAAGTGCAGCACGATCTGCTTGAGGAAGAGCGGGGCCTGCGCCGTGTACGGCGCGCGCGTGGCCGAGCAGAAGTCGCCGACCAGGCGGAGCGCGAGCGCGCGCATCGTCACGCTCTCGCTCTCGCAGTACTTGCACAGCTCGATCGCGAGCCACTGGATGCCAATCTCCTCGACGCTCAGCGAGATCTCACGCAGCGCCGCGTGGATCTCGTCGCTCGTGGCCGCGCCGCGCTTGCTGACACTCTCACCCGTGCCGGCCACGCGCTCCTCGTACTCAGCGAAGTAGACGCCGAACACGCGCTCGATCTGGAAGTGGACGACCGAGCCCGTCGCCTGCGCGACGCGGGACATGGCGCGCACGCCCGCGCTCGTAAGCGGCGTGACGAGCAGACGCGGGATGAGGTACGGCAGCACCTCGCGCGACTTGACGCGCAAGATCTCCTGCAGACCGAGCAGCGCGTGCTCCTGCTCCGCCATGCTCGACGTCTGGATGCGCTGGAGCAGCGACGGCACCGTCTCGTCGATCGCGCGGTAGCCGATGCCGCGGTGGAGCGCGTTGAACGCCTGCGCAGCCGAGTTGCGCACCTCCGGGAGCTCGTCCGAGAGGCCGTCGAGCACGGCGTCAACGAGCGTGTCGACGAAGTCCTCGAGCTGCTTCTTGGTGCAGCAGTCAATGACCTCGGCAAGGCCGATGCAGACGCCCTGGCGCATGCCCGGCGCGTTCTTGGGCGACAGACCCGCGCGCAGGATCGGCACGATCTCCGGCAGCACGTGCTCACCGAGCTTGCGCACGATCTCGCCAAGCGTACGGCCAGCCATCGTCTGCTTCTCCGTGTTGTCCCCAGAGAGCGCTGTCACGATCGTGCGCATGAGCGTCTCGAGGATCTGGCGCAGCGTCTTGGGGGTGTTGGCGACCACGCTCTTCCACACCTGCAGCGCGCTCTGGCGCACCACGGCCGACGTGTCCGAGCGGATCATGTACAGCGACGCGAGGATGGCGTTGCGGCGCTCCATGCCCAGGATCTTGGTGATGGCGCGGTCGCCGGCGGCGCTGCCAGCGGCATCGTCGTCTTCGTCCACGTCGCCATTGATCTCGCTGAAGCCCACCGCGCGCGTTCCACTGATGCGGTACATGAGGTCGCCGAGCAGCGCGACCGAGCTCTGGCGAATGCGCCAGCTGTCGTCGAAGAGGCCGGCCTCGAGCGACGGCAGGATGTCCTTGGTGTGCGACAGCGCGTGGGCGTTGACGACCACGTGACCAGCGTGCATGGCCACGTCGCGCACGGACTCGGACTCGTCCGAAAGACCCGCCACGACGATTGGCAGCGCGTCCTGCAGGAACACCGCGAACGTCTTGCCGAACGCGGGCGGCAGGAACGCGATGATCCACAGCACTCCTTCGCGCACCGCGAACTTGGGGTGGCGCGCGAGCGGAAAGATGTCGTCGTACATCGTGGCTTCCACTCGCTCCTTGCCGAGCGCGACCACCACTTCACACAGACCCTGCGCCGCACCCGAGCGCTCGACACTGCCGTACTCCTCGCCCTTGATCGCCTCGAGCAGCCACGAGAGGATGTCCGAGAAGTGCTTCTCGCCCAGCCCGCGGACGAGCTTGCCCATGGCCTTGGCAGCGACCGCGCGCACCTCGGGGATCGGGTCCATGAGCTGCGTCTTGAGGCTCGGCAGCACCATGTCCATGTACGGCACAAGGTCCTTGGCGTCGTTAATCATGGAGCACATGCTGCCGACGATGAGCGCGGCCTTCTTCTTGGCGTCACCGGCGCGGTCCTTCAGACCACGCGTGATAATGGGCATGACGAGTGCAAGCGACGGAGCGTCGATCGAGTGCACGAACGACGTCTGCTGCAGCTGCTGCAGCGCCTCGGTCGTGTACTTGTTCGGGTCTTCCAGTGCGTTCAGCAGCGCCGTCGAGATAGTCGCGATCTCAGGGTTGCGAACAACCGAGCCAATGTCACGCAGAGAGCTCTTGCCGGCCTCGCGCACGCGAGGGTGTGAGTCGGTGAGCGCTGCCGTGAGCTTCGGCACGACCTGCGGCAGACTCGTGCCGAGCTGGCGCGGAGCACAGTACGCCATAGTACCAAGCAGCTGGATGCCAGCCTGCTTGGTGCGCCACGCATTGTCTTCCAGTGCGCGGAGCAGCGACGGCAGCACCAGCTTGACGCCGTGCGCCGACAGGTTGCCCATGATGCCCTTGGCCGTGTGGCTAGCCGCCTCACGCACCTGCGGGCTCGAGTCGGCCGAGCACTTGAGCAGAATCGGTAAGATGACGATGATGTACGGCTCGAAGAGGATGCCGAGGCGGTGGCTCAGGCACTCAAACACAAGCATCGAGCCCTGGCGCGCGTTCGAGCCGCTCGTCTTCATCGCCTCCTCGAGGCGCGGGATGATGTTGTGCTGCTTGAGAGACGAAATGCCGAGGCCCTTGACAACCGCCGACACGCCGTAAGCAGCACCGATGCGCTCGCCAAACGTCTCGCCGGTAGTCGCGCGAGCGAGCAGGTCGTCCAGGATAGCCGTGCTCCGGTCTTTAACAGCAGGGATCAGCGGCGCAAGGCACGTCGCGACCGAGCGCTGCACCGACTCGGACGGGATGCTGGACGCTTCCAGCAGCGAGTCGACAATCGACGAGACCTTCGGGTCGGCCTTGTCCATGTGCTTCGCAAGCGAGCCCAAACACACAACCACACCCTCACGCTGATGGTCGTAGATGGCAAGGCGCTGGCTATCGGACGGCTTGGTTTCGAGGAATCGCTCGAAGAGCTGAAGCAGCGGCGTCGTGTTGGCCCCGCCGCCCAGCGAACTCACGATCTGGACACCAGTCTTGCGTGTCTGCGCGCGCACCTGTGCGTTCGGGTCGCCCCAGCCGTGCTCCATCACGAACGACATGACGTTCATCACGTTCACGTTCGTGAACTCGGCGACCTCGGCAGCCTTCTCCAGGCAGAGTGCGACTCCCAGGCGAGGCGAGACGGTGACTGGGTCTTCCTCCAGCTGATCGGCCTGGCCAGGACGACGGACCATCGGGTTGCCGAACTCGTCGAGGTGCTCGACCGCCGCCGGCACATTCTTCAAGAACTGCGCCTTCAGGTTGTTGATCACAGGCGTCACCGTCTCCGGGAACTGCTTCATACCGTCCGCGATCGCGAGCGACGCACTCTCACGCACATTGGCGCGCGTGTGGTTGAGCAACACCAACAGCGGGCCGGCAAACAGCGCCGTGATCTTGGCATCCGTCAGCTCCCACAGCGTACGAGCAACCTCAGCGTTCGCCTTCTCCACGTCGAAGAGGCTGCAGAACAAGCGGCACGTGAGCAGCGAGTTCATCTTGTCGGCAGTCAGCTCGCACTCGTCGCTCTCCGCGACCTGCACCAGCGCGCGCAGGCACTCGGCGCGCACCTGGGCGTGCTCCGAAAGCAAGCCGTCGTCGCCCAGCAGCGGGTTCCACTCGCCCATCGAAAGCGGCGGGCCGAGACACACATTCGCGAGCAGCTTGCCAGGCGCAAGGTCAGCGTTCGTGATCGGCGCGCTCCCACCCGTGGCCTGTTGCAGCAGCACGTGCAGCGACAGGTCGATCATGTCCTTACGCAGCATCCGCTGGGCAGCGACGTCGCCGATCTCTTCCTCCTCCTCCTCCGGGATCATCCGCGCGTGGACGGCAAAGAGAGGCAACGACCAGTGGCGAAGCTCCGGAGCCAGCAGAATGAGCGCGCGGAGCACAGGAAACACGATGTGCAGCGTCGGAGGCGGGATGAGGTTGCACGGCGCGTCGGCGTCAAAGTCGGCCTCCGAGTCGAACTGGAAGCCGAAGACGTGCTCCATGAGCTCAGCCAGCATGCGCGAGAACAGGTCCTTCATGTCATTGACCAAAGCGGTCTTGGCCTTCTGCGACTCGCCGAGCTCGTTCAGCTCAAAGCAGACACGGAGCGAGCTCGCAAACAGCTCGAAGTCGTTGCGAAGGAGCGCCGGAGAGATGGCCTTGGTGATCGATCGAAGACCGCTCACGGCTTGGTCATCGAAGAGCTGGCATCCGAACAGCACCGTGATCGACTGAAGCAGGAACGGGAGCGCAGGGTGCAGCTCGTCGGGCTTCGTCGCCGCGAGCATGTCGACCGCCTCAAGCACGTACGACACGACCTTGACCGTGTCATGCAGCTTCGTGCGTAGCGCCTGCTGCTCCGCCAGCAGCGTCTTCTCCTCGGCGCTGTACTTCTTCTTGCCCTGGTTCTCCTGCGCCTTCTTCTTCGCTAGCTCCTCACGAAGCTGCTGTTCCCATTGCTCATCGGCGTTGCCACGACGACCACCAGTGCGAGTGCGGGCACTGTGTTCACCATCCTCCTTAGACTCCTTCTTCGGAACGTACAGCTCGTCAAACGGCGTGAAGAAGACGTTGACGTCGGCCTCCGTGATGCCCTTGACCCCAGCGCGCTCGAAGCGCTTCGAGATGGCCAGCTCAATGATCTCGTGCAGCGCCACGCTCTCACCCTCGCCGTTTCCAGCAAACTCGAGCAGCGTCGCGACCACGCGCTGGGCGGTCAGACGCTCCACCTTGAACGAAGAATACAGCAGCCCGGAGTCGTCGTCAGCGACCAGACGGACAATCTCCGCCTTGACGGTCTTACTGGCCTCGATTAGCTGATCGATGAGGTCAGCGGACGTCTCTTCGTGCTCCTCGTCCTCGTCCTCGTCCTCATCTGCGGCTTCCGTCTTGGCCGGCTTCTCCTTGGGTGACACCTCCGGCAGGAAACGCGCGCGAACATATGCCCACTCACTCGAGAACACCGACTGCTTCTTGCCTTCGACGAGGAACGGGTGGTGCGACACGACAAGCACCCGCGCCAAGACCGAGTCTCTGATCTCTTCCGAGCCGGCAAGACGAGCGGACACCAGCGTGCGAAGAGCGCGGCGCAGCACTCCACCGGGGGGAACGACTGACGCAGCAGCCGCATCGTCGTCCTTGGCACGCTGAGCACTCGCCAGAGCCGCTTCTTCCGCGACCGCGACGGCTGTCAGCTTCTGCTGGAACGCAGCGATCAGTCCAGGCGCGTGCTCCAGAGACGACGCGTAAACTGCGTTGATGGTCGCTTCGGCACTGCGACGCACCACCAGCGACGAGCAACAGAGCAGGTCAATCAGGTGTTTGTACGCCGCGCTGGCGTCGTCCTGCTGGGACGACAGCACCCAAGAGATCGCGGCAGGCAGCAACGCCAGCGCCGTCACCTCGGGCTTCTCGAACTCGCCCACCAGCGACTCCTTCGGCGCGGACAAGAGCGAGCGCGTCGTCGCGTCCACGAATGAGCTTGCCAGAAGCAACTCGGCAACGCCTTCTTGGGCCATGACGGCGTCCATGTCGATGCTCGACGAGGCGAGCACGCCAGCAATCCCCACCGCGAGCAACCCGTCCAGGCGAGCCAAGTTGGCCTTCTTGCTCGCATCCTTGACGATCGCGAGCACTTCATCTTTGAATGGCTGTACCGCGGCGACAGTCGACGCCTTGGTGCTCTGGCACAGGATCGCGAGAGCCCGCAAGTACCCGACGACCGTCTGCTCCGACTTGCTCTTGAGGCCGGTGCGGATCGCAGTGACTGCGTCCGCCGTCAGCTCCCCGCCGGCCAGCGTCGCCCACTTGCCGAGAGCGAGAAGGCCGATGTGGCGCGTCTGGTCGTGCGCTTCCTTGCTCGCAGCCTTGAGCAGCACCGGGATGGCGATGCCCGCGATCTTCTTGGGGGCGTCGGTCGCGGCGAGCGCTCCCTTGGCAGTCGCGTCCGCAGCGTCGCACAGCACCGAGAAGGCCGCCTCGCGCATGTAGAACTGCGCGAGGATGCCATGCTTGCCGTCAAGCAGCGCGCCAACGGCAGCCACGAGCTGCTCGGCGTGCTCGGCATCTTGGAACGTCGCGATCAGCGCCTTGGCCAGCGCGACCGTGAGCTGGCGCACGTCCTCCTTCTGCGAGCGCAACTTGGCCGTGAGCACCGACGCGAACATGTCGTTGAAGTAGACGCCAAAGTCGAGCGGCGCCGCCGCTCGGACGAGCGACCCGGCGGCCTCCAGCACCGAGTCGGGCGACTTCTTGAGCATCTTGGCGAGCGTGGGCTTGACGAACGTGTCGAGTTGCGCGGCCGTCATGCCCTTGAGCCGCGGGTCGCTGACCGCGAGCGGCACAAACGCGCGCGTCTTGCTCTCGAAGGCCCAGAAGGCGTACGCGGCCCAGAGCTTCTCCTTGGTCGCCACTGGCAGGTCGAAGTGGCACAGCACGCGCCAGAGCTGGTACTGCTGCGTCTCGGCGGGCGTGTCTGTGACGAGCACCGACTCGTAGAGCGGCAGCAGCGCCTCGCGGTGCTTGCGGATGAGTTGCACGAGCGCCTTGACGGCCGCCGCCTGCGCGCGGTCCGAGTCGCGCAGCGTGGCCTCCAGCAGCGCGGCCTGGGCCGTGGCGAGCTCGCGCAGCCACGCGTCGGCCCCCTCGAGCTTGGCGGTCAGCGCGGCATCCACCACTGCGCAGGAGAAGCGCAGTGCGAGCAGGCGCGCCGAGGCGAAGGACAGCGAGATGGCGCGCTGGCGGGAGGCGAAGATGGACGCGAAGGCCGCGGGGAAGCCCGGCAGCGCAGCCGCGGCCTCGCGCAGGAAGGTGCGCAGGTGCGCCTCGGCGCGGCGGTCCGTGGCGCGGAAGGCGGTGGCGAGCGTCTGGCTGGCCACGCGCTTGAGCGGCAGGTCTCCGCGCTTGGCCTTGTCGAGCGTCTCGTGCTGGAAGGACTGGATGGGCACGTCGTGCGTCGGGCGATGCAGCGCCGCGTCCAGCAGGTGGCGCAGCACGTCGTCCTCCGCGACTGCCATGACTGCTGGCTGGTCCGGTCCGCCGGGGGCAGCGAGGGGGAGCAGGCAGGCGGGCGATCGGCGGGCGATCGGATGCGGATTGGCGCGCCGGGCGTCGAGGGCGAGCCACTCGATGGTCAACCCGTTGCGGTGCCGGGGGAGGATACGCCGCGTGATTGGTTGAAATGGATGGATTAGAAGGTTTGATTGGCGGAAATTAGGAGCCGATCCTGTGGGTATCTTGTTGTACCTTTGATTTTGTACGAATTGAAAGAGTTTATTAGTTTAAAGATGTCGGAGGGTGGTGGTGCGGCTCCACAGACAGAGGCGCCTGGCAGAAAGCAACGCGCCGGGAGTGAAGCGCAGATCCGAGGTGACCATCCCGGAGGCGGCGTTAGGAGGCGGCGACAGCTCAAGGCGGGGATCCATGGCGGGCGACGAGGGCGGCGGTGGGTTCGCCGCGTTCATGAGCTTCGTGGGCGGCGCGGAGCGGCCCAAGGGCGGCGAGGATGCGCCGAAGGAGCAGCAGAAAGACAAGGAGCAGCCGAAGGACAAGGCGCCGGCGGACGAGTACCATTACGAGGAGGAGCAGGAGCGCGAGGCCATGATGAAGACGTACCACCACCCGATGAAGCAGTGGTTTCGCGAGCACCCGCGGCTGGTGGACAGGTACGGCGCGTACCCGCTCTTCTGGCAGGAGCTCAAGACCTGGCCGCCGTACCGCCAGGTGCTCAAGGACTACATCAAGTTCACCGAGAGCGGCGTCATGCCCGACGACAAGCCGGACGCCAAGTCGGAGACCAAGCCGGAGACCACAGACGCCGCCAAAACTGCTGCCTCTAGCAGTGACGAGCAGCCGCGCAAGAAGCGCAAGAGTCGGTGGGGCGAGCCGGTGGACGAGGCCCCCGCGAGCGCGTCCGGACGCACGAGCGCCGCCAGTGGGGAGGGCGAGAAGCGGCGCAAGAAGTCGCGCTGGGCGCCGGCCGGCAGCAACCTCGCGACCACCAGCTCGGTCGCCAGCCTGCTCTCGCAGAAGCAGCAGCAATCGGCCGCGCTGCGCGCCAAGCTGGACGCCATCAGCCAGCGACTCACGACCGTGGCGGTGGACGCCGCGCGCATTGAGAGGGACCCGAACCGGTCGCCGTCGCCGCCGCCGCAGTACGACTCGAACGGCAAGCGCACCAACACGCGCGAGGTGCGGATGCGCCAGGCGCTCGAGCGCAGTCGGCAGGAGACGATCGAGCAGCTTGTCAAGATCAACCCGATGTTCCGGCCGCCGGCCGACTACCAGCGGCAGCGCCTGCAGCGCAAGATCTACATCCCCATCAAGGAGTACCCGTCGTACAACTTTATCGGGCTGATCATCGGCCCGCGTGGTAACACGCAGAAGCGCATGGAGAAGGAGACCGGCTGCAAGATCGCGATCCGCGGCAAGGGATCTGTCAAGGAAGGCAGCAGAGGCAAGAAGTCGAGCGCGGACGAGAACGACGACCTGCACGTGCTCATCACTGGCGAGCGCGAGGACGACATCGACCGCGCCGCCAAGGAGGTCGAGGCGCTGCTCGTACCTGTCGACGACACGAGGAACTCGCACAAGCAGAAGCAGCTGCGCGAGCTCGCGCTCATCAACGGCACGCTGCGCGATGACGACTTCTGCCACTTGTGCGGCGAGAAGGGTCATCGTCAATGGGAATGCCCGAACCGAGACCGTACGTACCTCTCTCTCTCTGATGATGAATGCGTTGCTTTTGGGTGTGGGGCGACACTTACCGACTCTTGTGCGTGTCGTTGAGCAGAATCGTTCAAGTCGGCGAACATCAAGTGTGCGATCTGTGGCGACTCAAGTCACCCGACGCGCGACTGTACGCAGAAGCGCAAGTCGGCCGCGGAGACAGCGGCGATCGACCAGGAGTACCAGTCGTTCATGCAGCAGCTTGGGGAGAAGCCCATCATTTCGACCGCCGTCAAGACGAGTTCCTCTACACCTGCAGCTGCGCCGTGGCTCCAGCCTGTGAAGACGGCGTCGTCGACTCAGCCGTGGATGCCCAAGCAGTCGGTGGGGGCTCCTGGCACTTCGTCGGCTGCGGCTGCCGCGCCGGGTGTCCAAGCTCCAGTTACCGCGCTGGGCTCCACACCGGCCACTGCGTACCCTCCGCCGACAGCTTCTGTGCTGGGTGCCACGCCTGCCACTGCATATCCTCCACCGACAGCCTCGACCCTCGGAGCGACTCCTGAAACCGCGTACCCTCCGCCGACTGCAGCGACCTATGCTGGATACGCCCAGCAGTCGTGGGGAACTGGCGCCGAGCAGCAGCAGGAATGGACCCAGGCTGACTACAACGCGTACTACGCTCAGTGGGGCCAGGCGGCTGCGGGGACAGCGAGGACTGAGTACCAGTATGCTCAATATGGAGCGGCTGCGACTGCCGCTACTGGCGCGACCGTTGATCCGACTACAGGTTACCCCGCGACGACGGCGACAGCGACAGCGACGGCGGCAACGGACTACCAGTACCAGCAGTACCAGCAGTACAGCAGCGGCACGAACCCTCCACAGTGAGCTCCAGAGGCAGCAGCAGGGCGACCGAACTGGCACTATGGCCGCGTTTCCTGCGCGCGATGACTCTTGTGCTTTCCCAGTGGACGCAGAGGAGAATGGAGGTCAATACACTTGTTTCGTAGGTCTCCAGGTTGGCTCTTTGTCTTACCGATGGCTGTTGTGGTGCGTGTGTGGCTGTCACTGCCGCTGTCGGCTTCAAGTTACGACAAGCACCCCCGTGAGGATCCTGCCGAGGGGTTTGCGTGGACATGGTTGCAGGAGAAAAGAGGCATGGACTTGTGTTTCTACAAAGGGCTCCATCGTTGCAACTTGGTCGTATCCGACATCGAAACAACGCTCATTTCTGCCAGCGACGAGTTGTTAGGGATCCGCAGACCCATGGATACTCGTCGCGACTCCAAGGACGCGATGTTATGCATCATTCGAGCTCGGTGACGTCCAGGAAGCTCCGAGATGGAACTTCGGAGGCGGAAGGACCTCCGCTTCACTTGGATGTGGTAGACACCGTGCTACTGCATCGTCACCGTGCTCACTGTTGAAGCTCGAGCATTCCCGCAGAGGATAGACTTATCTCAACGCAGCTTCCACCACGCCTGGCTGACGTCACGAACTCGCACATTCAGCGAGTATTGTGTGTGCACGTCTCCGCTCGCTAATCCTGCTGAGTGGATTTTCCCACAAGATTGCTCGCCCGATGTTTAGGTTCATGGCACAGTGCAACAGCAAGACCTGACCCGCTCTCTTACCAGTTGCTGTTGTTGTGCGTGTGTGGCTGTCACTGCCGCTGTCGGCTGAGGAATATGACAGCACAACTGCAAGTATCCGGGTAATTTGTTGTGTGGGAACAGGTGCAAACTGAAGTTCATTGTGTTGCGTGTGTTGGACTCCGATGTCGCGACATTCGCTGCCAGCTAGAAGTCGCCTGAAGCGGCAATCACGCGCGGATGTTGTTGGTGAACCCGCACATCCTCCAAACAGTATGCAAGCTCTGGATATTCCCAGCAGAAATGCTCACCGGATAGTTGGGTCCATGGCGATGCGGACTTTTCAACTCGTTTCTCCCATTGGCCTCGACCAGATAAGGCCTCAGTCTCCAGACAATCTGTTGACAGTGAGAGGCTTGCAACAGTTGTCACGTTCTGAAGATGTTCCTGCAGAGATGCTCGCCGGATGACTGCGTCCGTCGAGGGTGTCTTGTGTGAAGATACCGTGGAACGGAGCTGTTGCACAAGCTGCCCGCGACGATCGCCTTGCTCTCTCGCCCCTATGTGCCCGGGCATGGACTTTGCACCGCTTGCTCTCACTTTCCAATCGTGTCGCTGGGGGACAAGATGGAATTACTTCTCGACCTGATCCCGATGTGCGGTAGCGTGCTGTCCGCGACGGCGACGTTCGTGAAATCGACTCTCGTGAAGCACGCCAAGATGGTAGAGCAGTGGGAACAACTCCAAGTCGACTTGCCCAAGTTGTCCAAGGAACTGGAACGGGTTGCACTGACGAAGCCGGACCTTGTACATGATCTCCAAGGCGTCGTCAACGAGCTCAAGACGTTTCTGTCGGCCCATAGTCTGCCGCGCAAGCGCGACACCCTGCTCAGTATCTTCAGGAAGCAAGGCTCAGACACTGAGTTCTCGGCGCTATTGGGCAAGCTCGAAGCACAGATCAAGGCCACGTTGCTCCTCATAAGTTTCAAGACTTTCGTGGAAATGGGAGTTACCCGCGACCAGCTTGCCGAGTTGAACATCAAGCACAACCTCTCGCTCGACAAGCTGAACGGCATCCAGGATGGAGTGACAAGAATCGAAGACAAACTCGACAGGGCGCTGAATGGGAATGGACACGACAATGGAAGCATGTGGGTCCGGCGTGAGGTGATTCGCAGTGCGCTGGCTGTCCTTGAGAATGCGGGGGGGCACAGCGACAACGAGAAGAATGACGCCAAGAAAACGCTGCTGGATTGGCTTGAGGGACCAACAGGCCAACAAGATGCACTCAAGGTGGCACTCATATTCGCTCGCGACGGCAGTGACGACATCAAGTCGGTGGGGCTCGACATCCTGAACCAGATGTCGGAGGACCCAGAGCAGCGAAAGAGACTGTTTGCGAGCAGCGAGGCGCTGGAGGTGCTTCTGGCCGTACCACGGGGCGAGGCGACCGACGCGGTGACTCAACGCGCCTCGCAATGCCTCACCAACCTGGTGACGGAGGAACCAGCAACGTTCTTTGACAAGTGGGAGAAAATGGACGACAGTCGCCGCGCGATCGTAGACGACGGCTTGATGCGGCATATTGTTGATAAGGTGATTGGCTCTATCGATCGACTTCAGCCCAAGGAGGAGAAGAGTGAAAATCAAGCGTTGCGCGTACTGGCGAAGCTGGCGGAGATTGTCGTTTGCAAGCCTGTCGTCGCCAGAGCAGGGGGCATTGCAGCGCTGGCGAAAGTCTACACGGCAACGGAAGACATGACGACTGCCAAAACCGAGGCAACAGTGTCGAGCTTGGTGCTGCTCGCGATCGACGCGCTGGCGTCTCTGGCGACGGACGCCACCTGCCGAGCGACATTTGCGGAGGAGGACGGAGCCAGCATTCGACCGCTGGTGCACTTCTTGTGGAGCTGCGCCGCTCTATCGACAGAGGATCACCAATACCTAGAGTGGGTCGTTCAGGCACACAACGACGGCGAAGAGGAAGAACGTTATGGACCACTGTTGACCCCGTTCGGCCGACATCGCGTCACTGAGAAGATCTGGAAGAGAGAGAACGCTGCCTTGAAGGCCTTGTGCGCTCTCTTGGTGGACGCGCACTGTCGAGACGTCGTCATGAAGCTGGGCACGTTCATCGACATAAAGTCTGGAGAGATCTCTCTCGATCCCCACTCACGAACCAATTCAAGCGACTGTGGCCATACTCTTGCTGGCTGGGTGGCGTTCGCCAACCAAGTAGCCAAGGGCATGAAAGATATCGAGACGGCGAAGCCATGGGATGGAACGGAGACACCCCAGGGGATCCGGACAGTTGGTAGTCGCACATGTTGGCCCAGCGATAGAGTTGCCCCCAGCCCGGACCTTGTCCGCGCCGTCTGGAACTTGGTGGACGTCAACGGGACCAAGTTCGGCCTGCTGGCAGTCAAGAACCTCATGAAAGGCGGGTCCAGAGCGTCCGTGCTGGGCTTCTTCCTGTTCTGCGGGCAGTTTGAGGTCCTCGACTACGACGAGCTGCTCGACTATTCCGTCGCCGTCAAGTCGACCCGAGCAATCAAGTGGGCCAAAGAGTATGAAGGCTTGGACACCGTCGACGGGGAGAAGAACACTGCCGAGAACTTTTGGGGCGCGTGCGTCTTGATGAGCGCACTGACACCAACGAGTCCGAGTCCGACGAATCCGAGTGAAAGGCGAGTCCGCAAGAAGCTTGTCCGTCTGTCGTTGGAGATGAACAAAAGGCTGCTGTGGGGCGACGAAGACGCCACGGAGCCGTACTTGCCGCTGGTCGAGCAATGGGTGATCAAGACCAGGAGGGATGACATGGACAGGAAGTGCATCCCGCTCCTCGGCGAAGGCGCCCGTAGGCTCACTTCGTCGGCCGACGACTCTGAAGATGAAGACGACGACAGCAGCTCGGAAGGTGATCGCTCTGGAGACGACCGCAGCGACTCGGACGACGGCGATGACTCGGACATCTCGAAGCACTCGGGGAGCAGTTGGCAAAGGGCGGATGACGTTGATGACTCAGACACCTCGAAGCACTCGGAGAGCAGTCAGGAGAGTGCGGATGACGTCGTGCTAGACGCTCGCCAGGAGTGTGTGGACCGGCTTGCCGACCTGTGGCCTGACTTCGAGGACACGATCTGGAAGGAATGCACGGCCAACGTAGTGCATGAGGTGCGTGAGCTGCTGCCGGCGGACGCGACGGCCGAGGAGGTGGTTCCAGACGACGCCATTCGCACAAAGGACGAGATCCGCCGCAAGGACAACGGGGACGGCTCGGTGAGGAACCTGAAGAAGCTCGTCGCGGAGCAGGTGGGCACGCTCCCGGAGAAGATCAGAATCCAGATAGGGGGGACTGGGACTGCCGTCGGTGACGACGACAGCCCGCTCGAAGAGAATGAGGTCCTGGCCCGCACGAAGCTGGCGTCCGACGCGGGAGAGTAAGTCCTCAACACTGACGCTGGACGTGGCACGGCCTGTTCATAATCGAGTGAATGAATGCATGTGTTTGACAATCGTGAATCTGAATGCGGTGATACTTGGAGAAGCGTCGTAGCAGATCACTCATGCCTCGAAGGTTTCAGATCTTCGACTTGGCTAGGAATCGTTCCTGCTGGGCCAGTTGGTCGCACAGTTCCTGGCGCATTCGATCATCACATCTCGCTCAGTCACGCTTATCACAAAAGCATCAGCAGCACCATGCAGCGACAAACCTGTCGGCGTCGGCGATCGAAGCGCAAATAGTCCTCCAAACGGTGGCGCAGCTTACCCAGCAAGGGCTGCTCGCTGCAGCTTCGGATGTTGAGCAGCTCGCCAAAGATCTCTGTCCACATGTCGACCTGCCAGTAGCGCTTGAACGGCTTCGAGATGGTCCAGCGCGCGGGCACGCCCCTGACCTTCTGGCATCGCACCTTCATGTAGTCGCCAAACAGCATACAGTGCACCGTCCCCAGAAAGCCGAACGTGTCGATCTGGAACGTCCAGGGACGCGACGACAGCATCTCCACGCACTGGAACCCCTTCGT
The DNA here is from genome assembly GCA_023338125.1 of Phytopythium aichiense. Lineage (NCBI taxonomy): Eukaryota > Oomycota > Peronosporomycetes > Pythiales > Pythiaceae > Phytopythium > Phytopythium aichiense. The sequence continues at coordinate 29,373 of JAADYH010000029.1, forward strand.
GTGGCAATCGCCAACAAACCTTGTGCCGGGAGGGTACGCTGACAGATCGATAGCTCGCCCAAAGTCGATCAGGCACAGGTTCCCTGCGTCGCACTCGTGCTGGCGCACTCGGAACTCGATATCGCTCGCCAGTTCGGGCTCGGGCCGGCCAGGCGCGATCAGCCAGTTATCTGGTTTGATGTCGCCGTGGAGAACATTGGCCGAGTGAATGCACTCGATCGATCGAAGCATTCGGATGGCGTAGTAAACAGCCAGAGGCTCTGGGAATGGTTTCCCGAGCTGGAACAGGTTTTATCCATCAGCACGGTGAAGTTGGAGCACGAACAGTATCCAAGCTTTACCTTTTTGTAGGCGTTGAGCAGATCGTGTAACGTCCCGTTGCATCCCTTGTCCATCAGCAGCATTGAGCCGTTCTGGTGTGTTAAACGGATCCGAGGTGTGGGCGAGTCCATGTCGGTGGTGAGCACTTCTGAATTGGAAGGCAGTAGCGTACCGAGAACAGATGCAGCCCGTGAAACACTGGTCGAGGGATCGCAGGGCCGTCGCGATTCCATGCGCGCAGCTTGTTGACGATGTAGAACTCCCATCCCAGCGTTGATCGCTGCGTTTCAAACTGCACATCGAGGCACATCGAGGCACATCGATCGCGGTTGCTGTCAGCCATGTGACCGCCAGTCACAATGCAAAATGAACAACGAACCTTGATCGCCACATCGGTCGCCGTTTTCCCTCGGTCTGTCGACGCAGTCGCCGCAAACACATGTGCGAATCCTCCCGATCCGAGCAGACCCTTTACCTCAAGCGAAAGCGCATCGCCAAGCCGCACAACTGTCGGCTTCTTGAACTGACGCTTCGTCGTGTTGGCGAGTGGCAGGCGTGGCAACTTCCGCGAATGAAGAGCCACGAGGCTACCCTGGGATCGCAGGAAGCCTTGGACGCTCTTACTCTCGATCATGGCCTTCCGATGGTCAGATGCGTACGGGTCAACCAGCAACGGTTGAGCTACGGCTTCCGGGTGTTCTTTGGTGCTGCACTTGTGCTCGCCATTCCGAGGCTGGATCTTCTTTTGCCAGGTGCAGCACCTTTGGCACAGAGAATGGGTTAGCATGCAAGAAATGCGGGTGGTATGCAGGTCCTGCTGCGCTAACTAGTGTATATATTTTGGTTCTGCTAATACTCAGACCCGCAAGCAGCGGCCAAAGCAAGCAGGCAGACACACATCAGCAACGTGATGCTGTGTACGATACCTGAGCGGTTCTGGTGTGACTTTCTCCATCATGCGCTCGTTACGTATCACGACGCTGTATTCCACATGGGGCTGGTCAGGGTTGTTGCACGTGAAGACCACCAAGGTCCGTGCAGGCGAGTCACCAAGCAGGTTGGAGGAATACGCTACCTGCCTCCTGTCGGAGGTCGCTTGGAGTCGCCATCTTCCTTGGTCTTGGCTTGCATTTGCATGATGATGTCCTTGTTCGTGAGCCGCACGCCGCGGACGAGGTCATCGCGGCTCTGGAGTGCCTTCCTCGGCTGCGGCTTCTTGCTTGCCGTCTGGAGAATGTCGGATTCGTCGTCAGCGAAGACTTCGAAGGGCTGATTCGCCGCAGATTCATTTGCGTCCAGGCGAAGTGACTGGTCCTGCGCATTGAGAGCCACGCTGTCCACCGAATCATCGAAGATGCTGAAGTGGAGCTTTCGCTCCACTGGATCATCCTCTCTCACCTCTGTCACCTGTGGACGAAGAGGTCGCTGGGGACTGCAGAACATGCCGTTGATGTCCTCCATTGCCACCCGAGTGTTGATCGTCACATCTTCTTGCGCAGCAGCATCCAGCTCGCTGTACTTTGACGCTGGCGCAGGCAAGCCGGCGGCCTTGGTGTCCGTGAAGGAAAAGCCGCCGAGCCTTCTGGGTGCGGGCTCTTTCGGCGCCGTGAAGCTGCTTGACGCCAAAAATGAGGTGCGCGTTGGGCCGAATGCGCTTGGTTTCGCCGTCGACTCGGACCCTGTCGGAGCGAGAACGGTACGGCTGCGCTGCGGGCTTGCCACTTGCTGCTTGGTCTTTCGCTTGCGCTCGAAAGCCTGCGCGCGGACCTCTTCGAACGACAGCAACTCGCCCCCACCATTAGGCTTGAGTTGCTGAACATCGTACGCAATTACCTCCGACTTGGCGTGGCTGGTGTTCTTCGGCTTTCGAGCCTGCTGAGCACTGCTGCTGTTCCCGGCACTTGGCTTACCAACTCCGCCCGAGAAGTTCTTGAGCGGCTGCTGAGCGAGTTGCTCTTCTTCCGTCGACACCCCTTCAATTCTCTGCCGAAGAGAGCGCGATCGGTTGGTCATGGCAAGTCCATCGGTGGTTGACATACCGGACGAAGGAGCACATTCGTCGTCGACAAACACCTCGAAGGCACTGGAAGAAGGCCGCGGCGTCGGCTCATCCAGTGTGGAGGGAGGCCCACGACCCGCATTCCACGGCCGAGGGGCGAGGTCGTTCTCTTTGTTCTGGTTCTGAGAGGTGTCCAGCGTGCTCCACCCGATGTTACTGTCAAAAGGATCGACATCGCCATCAATGGGATCCTCATAGACGATAAATACCGGCTTGTGCGCGTTCGCTCGCCGGACACTCTCCGCGCGACTGAACGAGAGCTGTTGCCGGTGCTGCTGGAGTTGCGTGTCTCCGACGTGCGTCGTAGGGTCAAACCGCGAAATATTCTCCAGCGCGAATCGCTCGTTTGCGTCTCCCGATGCGTTCGCGTCGGCTTCCTCGTTCACGCGCAGCCAGTGGCGACTCATGCGGCGCTGGAACTCCTTGTACTTGCGCGCCAAGAGCTCCTCTGGGGCCGCTTTCCTGCAAGTGGTGACAAGAGCGGACAGGTTATTCAGCTGATTCGCTCGATAGCACGGTGGCGAGTCTTGTGAGAGCCTGCGGACGTACTTTTGGGTGGCCTTGAGGTAGATCTTGTGCGCCTGCGGGTAGTTGCCCATGCTCTCGAGCACCCAGGCCCAGCCGATGTAGAAGAGCGAGACGAACTCGCCGATCTTGTTCTGGTATAAATATTTGAAGATGTCCTTCGGGTTGGACACCAAGTCCGCCTGCAGTGGCCATCGCACACACCCAGCAATCAACAGTCAGTATGAAACACACGCCACCGGGACACGACGCGCAGGCACGCACATATTGGATCCAGAGGCGCGTGTAGCGCATGTCGTTCTTGTAGCGAGGCAGGTCCTTGAGCGCGCGCGTGCACTTCTCGAGCACGCCGAACTTCTTGCGCGTGTCCTCGGGCATGTTGGTCTCGATCCAGCGGATGTAGTCGGTCCAGGCGCTGAGCGGGTCGTCGCCCGCGTACGCGCGGATCTGGTCCTCCATCCGCTTGGCTTGCTCGTCCAGCCGCAGCTTCTCCAGGAACGAGTCCTGCGCGCGCAGCGCCCGGTTCAGATCAGGCACGTGCCGGCCGCGCTTGAGCGGCATGACGTTCTCCTTGGACGTCTCCCACTCGAACTCGCCCGCGTCCGCGTCCGCGTCTGCGCCAGTGCCAGTGCCAGTGCCTGAGCCGCCGCCTCCTCCTCCCTCGCGCTTGCGCTTGCGGACGCCGCCGTCCGCGCCCGCGGCCTCACCGCGCGGGCTCCTGAGCTCCGGTGCCATGCTCATCGCTGCCGCCGATCGCCGCCTTTCCCGTCCGAATGTCTTGCGCGTTGTATGCTTTGCGTTCGCGAGCTGGGAGCAGTCGTCTGTCTGATTGCAAGGTTTCCCTTTTGCGCGCGCACTTTCCTGGTTTCCCTCCAAAACGGAACACTTGAATAAAGTATGCCTCGGTGTTGTAGTTCAAACGTTTGAACATGTCGTTATCTCGAAAGAATGATGTAAGTGCCACTATCTCGAGTTTGAAGATTTGATCCAACATGTGGAGCGGCCCAGAGGTCATCCATGTCTGTCGCGGCCCACACTTCAGAAAATTCTTGTGTGCCGCACACAAAAAAGAGCCCAGCCGCGTCGAGCTTGAAGTGGCCGATGATTGGGTGGTGCACGCCCGTCCCGGTGTGGGCGAGTCTCCACGGTATACTGAGCGCAACATATTTACAGCTCGCCATTGCACAAACACGCCCTTTATAGAGGTCGGTCGACCGACCGGCCGCTCACCATCGGGATCCCATCGGCCGCTTCCCTGCCGCTTCCCACTTCGCGCATTGCCGGCCGCTCGAGACCGCACGCAGAGACAGAGACAGACACAATGGTGCAGCTGCAGGGAGCCATCACGGCGCTCGTGACGCCCTTCACGGCCGACGGCACGAGCGTCGACTACGAGAAGCTGCGCGAGCTGGTCGAGTGGCAGATCCAGGAGGGCATCGACGGCCTCGTGCCGGTAGGAAACGCGCCTGTGCAGCTCGCTGACGATGCTCGATGGCCCTAACATTGCGCTGCGCGTCTCGGACAGATGGGCACGACGGGCGAGTCGCCGACGGTGAGCCACGAGGAGCACGACAAGGTCATCGCCGAGGTTGTCAAGTTCGTCAACGGCCGCGTGCCCGTGATCGCCGGCACGGGCTCCAACAGCACAGCCGAGGCGCTGCGCCTGACGCAGGCGGCCAAGGACGCCGGTGCCGACGCCGCCCTGGTCGTGTGCCCCTACTACAACAAGCCGACGCAGAAGGGCATGTACCAGTACTTCAAGGCCGTCGCCGAGGTCGGCCTGCCGGTCGTCATCTACAACATCCCTGGCCGGACGGGCATCAACCTCACGCCCAAGACCATCGCCGAGCTCTCCAAGCTGCCGGGCATCGTCGCCATCAAGGAGGCCACCGGGTCGCTCGACCAGGTAGGTCTCGTGCGACCTTTGTGAGTGGCTGGATCGAGTAAAGGCTGACGAGTTCGTTGCTGGTGCTCCTGCCTGCAGGCGGTCGAGATCGCGGCCCTGTGCGACATCACCATTTTGTCGGGTGACGACAACTTGACGCTGCCGCTCATGTCAATCGGCGCCAAGGGTGTCATCAGCGTGCTCTCCAACGCTTGTACGTGCTCAATCAGCGTGTCTGCCCTCGAGACCATCGCGGTATCAAGACAGCGAGTGTCTAACGTCGCCTTTGTTCCTGGTTCAGCCCCCGCCAAGGTTCTCGCCGTCACCAAGCCGGCGCTTGCCGGCGACTTCGCGACGGCCCGCAAGGCCGCGCTCGAGAACGTACGTGTTGCGTGACGACACCCTATCCTCCGCTTTACTATTGTGCTCCCCCGTTGATGGCCGCTAACCTGGCGCCGACCCTGTTTGCGCTGCTACCGACACGCAGATCTTCCTGGTCAAGGCGCTGTTCAGCGAGGCCAACCCGCAGCCCATCAAGAAGGTGATGGAGCTGCTCGGCAAGTGCTCGGCCAGCGTGCGCGCGCCGCTCGTGCCGTGCGAGCCCGAGACGGTCGAGGCGCTCACGCAGCTGCTCAAGGAGCACAAGCTGCTGTAGATGGAGCCTGGCAGACGCTCGAGGCAGCTCTGACGGCGGAAGCCATCGTGTCGGACGACGTGCATGCCGATTCAAGCGCATGGACTTGTCCGAATGAATGAAGCAAGAGCAACTTGTACACATGACACGAGGTGTTGCATCTCAAGTGTTGGACTCTCTTGTTGGAGTGGACTGATTGACAACTGCATCTATGAAGCTCGTTCCAGGCAAGGACTCCATGCACTTGGACTGCCAGCATCGTCGCGTTCCATGTCTCTCCCGAAGGTAGTGCTATATTATTTGTCCATTCATATCCACATGATGCGCACGCACACTCGCCACCACAACTCGCTCGGACGCGACACGACTTGAGTTGCAAACAGGCCACCACATATATTTCCCTTGGCGCAACGTGCTGGGGCTTGCCTCGCCGCCGCTGCCGTGCTGGGATGCTTCTCGGGCTCGACGCACACCACTTACTTGGTGCTCTCCGCGTCCGAGAAGTTGCTCATGCCGCTGATGCGCGAGCTGTTGCGGCTGTACATGGAGAACCCCGAGCCATACGAGTCGGCGCTCTGGCGCGACGGACGGAACGTGTACGAGTCGACCGAGACCTCCGAGTCGAGCCGAGACGTGCGCGTCGCGTCCGACATGTCTGTCGGTCGGTACTCACTGGCCGCTCCCTCCGCGCCGCCAACCGTGCTGTGGCGGTCCTCAGACAGGGTCGTGTCACGCGCCGAGAACTCCGAGTACCCGCTCGCGGTGCTGTAGCCGCGGCCCTTGTCGTCGTCGCCCATCTCGCTGCCGTACTGCGACTCCTTCCAGTCGAACGACTGCAGGTAGTTGTGCTGAGACTCGTCCACGATCGAATCGCCGTAGTTGGAAACGCTCTGCGAATCGTCGACGCTGAAGTTCTGGGTGTGGGTCTCGCTCGCCAGCGACGACAGCTCGGACACGTTGCTCGGGTCGCGCGGAGACGGCGACGCCGGAGTGGCAGCAGCTGCGGCGAAGGCACCGCCAGCCACCTCGGTGCCAACCGAGCCCGGCACGTCGCGCGTGCTGTCAAACTGGTGAACCGATCCGTGGTCCATGCTGGACTGACGCACCGAGCTTCCAATTGAGCTGGCGTTCAGCTCCGAGCCGCGCTCCGCCGAGGCCATGATGACGACCGTGTCCTCGCTCATCAGGATCGCATCGACGTTCGAGCGGTCCGTGTTGCGCGCCGAGATGTTGGCGACGTAGCCAAGGTCCACCTTGCTCTTGCTGCGCTTGGCCATGTGCCCACCGTCAACGCCACCCATGCCATCTCCAGCCGGGGAGTTGAAGTCGAACGCTTTGTTGGCCTGCATGTGCTTCCCCTTGCGCTTGCGCATGAACATGACGAAGCCCACGACGCAGATGACGCAGCCTCCGGCAACAAGCGCGATGATCATCACGGTGCTAGAGGACGTGCTGGCAGCACTGGCGTTGCCCGTCGCAGCGCTCGAAGACGTCGCCGAGTCGGAAGAAGAGTCCGTGGTGGTCGTGCTGCCGCCGCTGGTCGACGTGCTGGGCTTGACCGTGCCAGGCGTGGAGGACGATCCAGACGAGGACACGGCAGTGCTAGTGAGGTTTCCCGACGCGCTGCTCGAGCCCGCAGCACTAGACGTGGGCGTCGGTGTCGGTGTCGGTGTCGGCGTGGACGTCGAGCTTCCGCTTCCGGTGGCAGAAGCCGACGAGGACGCGGGCGCCGTCGTGGTCGGCGTGGGCGTGATCTCCGTGTCGGCCGACACGATCGTGATCGTCTCGAAGACGATGTACTCCTCGGCGCTGATGTCGAGCGTCGAGTCTCCAGGCAGCTGGACGAGGCCCACGATGATGTACGAGCCCTCGGTCGTGATCGTGAACGCGTTATCCTCGAGCTCCTTGGTCTTGTCGCTGTCGAAGGCGCCGCTGGACGACCCGCCCGTGCCCGCGGGAGCGCCGGCCAGGCTGGTCCCGCAGTTGGTGCCAGCCGTGCAGGCCCACATGAGCGACGTGACCACGGCGCCGGGCAGACCCGTGGTCGAGTCGATGGCGCTAGGGAAGATGCCGTTGGTCACGCCTGAGGCGACGGACGCCGTCCAGGAGACGGTGAAGGTCGTCGACACGTGGAACTGGGTCGAATCGAGCGAGAGGCTCACGCCGACGGGGCAGCGGCCGGCGTTGCTCACGAGCAGCGAGTCGAACGAGAGCGAGCCGGCGCTGCCGCCGCTGCCGACGCCCATGCAGTAGGTCGTCGACCCGTCCAGCGAGAAGCCGTCCGTGTCAATGTTGGTCGCGCGCGCCGGGGCGGCCGCCGCCGCCAGCAGCAGCAGCGCCGCGGCCGCGCGTGAGATCACCCTAGTCAGCAGCATCGCTTCTGTTCGTCTGCGCCGAGGGAAAGACCTGTTCCACGCCGCCGCTCTGTACCAGCCCGCGGTGGTTTGCTCGAATGAAGCGGCAAGTCAGCGCGCCGCGCTCGTCTCGATCGCTGTCCACAGGGCAACGCCGGCCGGACGACGCGAGGGGGAGAGGGTGGGAACGGAGAGGTGCACGCGGCTGGGGGCTTGTTCGTGCTCCTGCCGCTGTCCTGTCGATCTCGCCGGCGCTTCCTTTCTTTCCACGCTGCTTTATGCACGAGGACGCCTGCACACGAGCAAAGGCGAGCCAAAACGGTAAATGACAGCGTGAGAGAGAGCGCGGACTGGGCGGGCCGCGCGCGGCGTGGCTGGCTTTACTGAGTTGAGTTAGTATTGAACAGCTGGCAAGCCAGATGGCGCCGCACCCGCTCTATGCAAAGGACGGCAATCCGCCGGCGGGGATACAACTAAATTCAGTATATCATGAATACTTTCGCGGACGGCTCGAAACCAACTGACACGGTTGAGAGAGCGGTTTCGCCAGCTGGGCGATGTTGTCCACAAACGGCCGAAACCAGGTGATGCTGCGGAAAGTGCCAGCGGCCATACAAACGACAAGTGTCCGTGAGAGTACCGTCGAGAAAGTCAGAAGAGTCAGTTCTCCATCAGCTGTGGAGAGTTTGCTGTTGCTGGGGTGCCTCGTGTCGTGGGCTCCATATGCCCGCTCTGGCGCCCCAAAAGGGTCTCTCGTCTCCATGTGCATACACTCAAAGCATCGCGGACGCGGACATGGCGGCGGTTGTGGCGCAATGGGCAGATGGAGGACACCGCCGGCCGCATGTTGAGTGCGACGGCGGTGCATGGACGGCGCCAGGACCGTGTGGGCCACCGCGTGCGTGGCTGCCGCTCAACATGCGGTGGAAAGACCTGCGGCGATGCGTGTGGAAGCGGCAAGCGGCGGTGCGACGTTCTGGCACAGTGGCGACTCGCGGAAGCTCTTGCGGCGATCATGCTCGAAAGGAACATGCTGGAGGCGTTGAGAGCACAATGCTCGACCCTTTGCTCCATTCCGGGTTCTTCCTCGACCCAGCGTGTCCAGCGCAGCGCAATTACCAACGGGTGCAAAACACTGGCCGAACGAGTTCGGCGCGAGTCCCCGAACTGTCCGAAAGGGTCGAAATGCAACCCGAATAAAATGTTGAGTTCAGGTCCCACCCAATCGAACAAAATGGGTCCAGAGGCCGACTGCAACGAAGTCACTGCATCCATTGGGTGTTTGGGTGTTAGACGGTGGGGGAGAGCACAAAAACCCAATCGAAGATGCTCTCAGCAAGCGCTTCAACGAGGTCAAGTGCACCACTACGTCATCGATCTGTTGACGCAAGAACTGAAGGTCGTGCGAGCAATTCTGAAGTCAATCTGCATTTGAAATGTTTGATCGGAACGTCTCTCGTGTTTCCGCCTCAGACCTGGTTTTCGTCTTCGAAGTCGATCACATAGTCCTCCTCATATGGCATCTCGATGCCTTCATCGTCGCCAGCCGTGCCGATTGCATTGGTTGCCCTCGGTACCTGGACGTCCCCATCGCCAACAAGACCGCCACCAATCGGTTCTGCATCACCGTCGAACGCGAGGCCACACAGATCCACCAGCTCTGCATCCGCATCGCCCTCAAAGGCGAGGCCGCATAGATCAATCGGCACCAAAGGAGCACTCGTGCTGTCTGCGCCTTCGCTACTTTCTCGCGGCTTCTCCCAGCTCGTCTCGTTCGTCACAAGATTAGCATAGTACGTCATTCCACTCGCTGGATCGACACAAGCGACCCATTGATCGTTGTCGACCGTCGAAGCAGCAGTGGTGGTGGCGACCTCGTCGCTTAAACTCGACGAATCATCGATTCGGAACTCCTCAGGGGCCTCCCATGTGCTCTCGCCTGTGATCGCGTTGTAGTAGAAGGTTAACTGAGAACCCTCGTCCACGAACGCTTGCCACTCGCCTCGCAGCTCACCCAGATGAGAGCTATGGCGCCGCACTTCCCAGTTCGCTTGGCTCGTAGGCGCATTGGCGTCCTCAAAAGTACCAACAGTATTCTCCGCTTCTTGCTCGAGTTCATTTGGAATGATCGTCGCTCCTGGAATAAACTCCTGGGCAAGGTCACTGTCGACATTGCGGCCATCGGTGGGTGCCGTCCATTGAGACTCGCCGGTCCTGGGGTTGTAGTAGTAGGACTTGTTGTTGGCAGCGTCCATGTACCGTTCCCACTGCTCCACATGGTCGCTCTGCTCTTCGTGAACCATATTATCACCAGAAGCTGCGTCATCTCCGCTCTCGCGCGGATAGTTTTGCGACTCCTTCGTGCCATCCATCTCATGTTCATTCTCGTTCCTGTCAATTTCGGCATCGCCATCTCCATCTGCGTTGCCGAGACATGCGACCTCAACAAGGGAACTGTGCTCGTCGGGAGAAATATCACCGTTGACCGCAGAGTCTTCTGGCTGGGATGCAGATAACTGGTCGTCAAAACTGGGGTGCATCTCGGCAAGGTCCCCAAGGTTGTCATAGTGTTGGAGATCATCAGCATCTAGTGGATCCTCGCGACACTCTGAAGCATCCAATGTGTCACTCAGTGTATCCACGGTGGGTGACAGATCTTTGGTTGTCTCGACGGCAGAACTATCTCGCACGACATCGTCAGCTTCAGTTGAAGTCACGTCAGATTCGTCGTGCGTTCTAACTTCCTCTTCTTCTCGTTGCCAATGCTCTGCCTCGTCCAGTCTGGATTCGATGTCCAGATTGGATTCGATGTCGTCTGTTGTTGTGCCGAAGCGTGGATCCGAGTTCGTTTCAGCACAATCGTCGCCTTTTTCGTTGCCAGGAGTCGTTTGGTGACCTTCAGACACAATAGTCACAGCACCGGCGTCATCAATGAAAGAACTTGACATCTCGTTGTCTCCAACTGGGACCGGCGTGTCCACTACTGCCAGCTCAGCACTTTCAGTTATGCAGTCTTCTTCAGAAGGGAGTGGTGAGCCTGCAGAGTTACTGCGAGCAATGGTGACGACTGAGCTACGGACCGACTCCCTCTTCGATCTCTTGCGCGCTTGCCTCCTTTGATGCTTGAGGAAGAACTGCAGTTGGTCAAGCATAAGTCGCCGGGCAGTAAAACATCGATACTGGCGCTGAATCCGGCGTGCACTCTCACTCGACAATAGCGTCGGGTTGTCGAGTGGCTGTGGCTGGACAGACATCGGATCGATGCATCCGGTATCAAATCGCTGGTTCTCGTTAGACTGGCGTGGACCCAAGACCTCGACCACGAAGCTGACCTGCTTGTTGACGAACGGGAGAGCCGGCACTTGTCCATCGGCATCTACTTCATTTGTTGGTGTGATAGGGTCGCGAATATTGCTGCTGTCGATTGAAATGTGGCTCATATCTTCGCACAGGACGCCTCGCTCTGGATCAAGCACATCCATATTGCACTCATCAGGGTCGAAAGCGCTCGGCACTCCATTATCTGATGACCCTGCGGCATCAAAAAAAGGTGCCGAGCGCTCACGCTCATCCGACAGGATGGAATTACAAACATCGGCGGCATCCACAACAGTTGAATCGAGTCCACTTTGCCCGCTTTGCAGCTGCTCGTTGGCATCGACACTAATGAAGACAAGGGTGTCAACACCTGGATTGTCCGAGCAGGGAGTGTCGCTCTCACCGATTGAGACAACTGCAGTTGAGGGACTCTCGTCAGGGGGAGGCATCACCTCATCCGGAAGGAGCTCGTCGCCATTCTCCCCATTGCACCCTTCAAATTGCTGCTCAAAGACATCCAATGCGCTTGCAAGTGTAGTTTCTCTTCCAACTGCGCCGGCTTCCCCACCAGAAGATGAACTGGATTCGGTGCGCTCGGCGTTATCCATAGAGTGCTTCGAAGGATCTGCCGCAATGCTTCCCACATCGTCTGTATCTGTCGGAGCCATCGCGTTCTCTTGTGTGATCTTCACTTCACCTCTCGACAAGTTGACAACGCTGTCGTCTGCGGGTGATTGATGCATCAATCTAACATGTTCGCCATCGTTGGACAGCTCGCGCAATAGTACCGGAATAGCTTCCGCGCAGAGGTCAGTTCTATGAGCGATCGGATCCGCACATGAACCAAGCGAGCTCGATATCATGATGACATCAGGTACTTGGGGTGTGCTCGGAGAGTCTTCCACATTGTTGCATGAAGTGTCAAGCTCCGTCGACGCTGACAGCGTATCCTTCCCGCTTTGATCATCGGTGATCAGATTTATGGGCCCACGTGCCGCGCTCTGGGTCGGCTTCATGTTGTTGCAGATCAATCCCTTGCTCGTACTACCTGGGCAGTCACCAGAGTCCTCGTTGGAGCACACGTCCGCTGCTCCCACAAAAGTAGCCCTCAGCGCTGGGACTAACTCGACAGCCTCTTCCGACGAAACCAACAGAGTGTGGTCACGATCCTCCACCTTTTCAGGCTTCGCGTCCACAGCTTGGTAGTCATCCAACTCGTCGAAGAGCCTCAAAGAGTTGCTCCGATAATCCAACGCATCGATGCCCTGGATGTCGACACTTGGTTCAGGAAGCTCTTCGGGCAACGCCGCGATAACACGATTGTTGAGCCCAACGGTGGTGTCATTTCTGGCGTTGATGCTGATCTTTGACAGCTTGTCCACCTCTGACGATTCTGTATCGAGCTCGGAAACGGTTCCCGATGTCATCGTGATGTCTCCTGTGCTTGAATCAATGCTCGTATCTTGATTCAAGAAAGATGCCTTCTCTGCATCTGTCTGCAGTTGGGCGATGATTTCTGTTCGGCAGTCCTGTTCGTCATTGTGGCTCTGAGTAGCGTTACCAAGCAAGTTGATCGAGTGCTCCTGGTCGGTTGTTGAGTCACTCACACCATCCGTAGGCTCGTGCTTCTCTGCGCTGATGTTTGGCTCGTCCTCATCCATGTCATTCTGCTCCAATAACTCACAGTTACCGGATTGATGTGTCTGTGGTATGCCTCTCAGCTCGCTGTCACTCGCATCAACAGGCTGAGCAGTGAAGATTGCTTCAAATCGTCTATCTGCATCCGAAGGAGCTTCATGCAGGTCGCTGTTCAGCTCACTGGGTTGGCTGTCTTCTGCAAATTCTTCGTCGCTTAAGCAAGCCTCAGCAAAGAGTGCGAAAGCAGTTGAAATTGTTTCACGAGGGCTCCCGCCGCCCAGATCAATGGTCTTGCCTTCACGTTCAACAGACTCGTCAGCCTTATCGGAGTTTCGTTGGGAAGCTTGCATCAGATCGTCCACCTCACGTTTCTCTTCAATTTGTGGAGAAACGGGTGCTACGAGAGTAGGGGAAACGCTTCTGGATACCCCTGACGGCTCAGCTTGTAAAGCCGCTGGGGCTGAGATGCCTTCTTGCTGCTCATCGCTCCATGTGATCACACTTGCACCTTCCGCTGTGCTCAATTCATCAGTCACTCTGTTATTCATTTTGTTGCTCTGGGCCGGGACATCAGCACCCTCCACACTTTGAAGTCGCTCAGCTGCAGCGGGTTCTTCACACTGACCGTGCTCTTCGCTGACGATAGAGCAATTCGCTTTCGCGTTCGTGGGTCCCTTCACAGTAACAATCGCTTGGGCACGGCAGTGAGGCTGGGATACTTTCTGATGGAGCCGAGTCTCTGTTGCCGGGGTTGTCGGTGTTTGCATCTTCTCCTTCGGTGCTTTAGGTGCAGCGGTGCCCTTCTTGATTTTCGCTGACTGTTGGTCTGCTGTAGCTCGAGGCAAATCTGGTGGTTCGGTCACAGCCATGACGTACTCATCCATTCGTGGTGAACGATTCGAGTCACCGCCAGTGCTTCCTGACAACGCCAGACTCGCTCGTGCAGTCCAGTGCGACCGCGCGGCAGTTCGACGTCCGATCACCGGAGGATCGTCACTAGCAGCATGGCGAGGGTCCTTACGCGCTGGAGATACTCTCTTCTTCTTCTTGAGTTTCAACTTCGTGTCATTGCTTCGCAGTCGCGTTCTCTCTCGCAGCGCACGCCGCTCGTCCTCGCTCTCAGGACTTTCGATGCGGGATACGTGCTCCAGCGAGTCCACGCCAGTCTCCAGTTCGGTTTGCGGGTCTTGACGACGACTGCGCCTCGCTGCTCCATCGCTTTGGCTCGCTACTGCGCAAACTTGACGTTGCTGCTTCTTGGAGCGCACAACCTGGGCCCCGCTTCCGCACGCAACCGTAGTCGCTGATAATATCCCTATCATGTCACCGCCACAGGGATTGCTTCGTTGCTTATCCGAAGATGGCCGGTTGGCGTCAGCTCCAGCTCGCCTCGAAGTGTTTGCATGCTGTTGCTTTCGACGTTGTCGATGCCTGACATCTGCCCTGTCTGCAGCCTCAGTCATACCACGTGAAGGCGTCTTGCCCAATGCGAATCGTAGGAGAGCGTAGGTTTCTATCTCGAGTCTCTGTAGGCGCGACTGTCGGAAGCATGGGCTGCGGTGCAGCATACCGGTCCATTTCGACGTCTCGAGTTGATCCGCCAGCTCTCCGCGTGGGAACTCCAGTCGTGGAGTTGTCGCTGAGGTGCGAAATTTAGCCGACTGTGGTCGCTGGCGCACTTGCCCCGCCCTCGGTGGAGATGCCCTCACCTCGAACTCGATTGCAGCGTGAGACTGCTCCAGTTGCCGCTGTCGTGCAGCGGCGGAGCACGCAGACTGCGGCCGTTGCCTCTTGATGCCGCCGCTCACGCGTTCAATCTGTCCGCCGCGATCTCCGATGGCTGCCGTCGTGTGTACAGTCGTCTCTGACCACTCGTTCTCAGCGCGGAGCTTTCGGGCAGCAACGCGGTCAACGCTGTGCCATCTCGCCAGCGCCGCATCCTCGGTCGATAGACCATCTTCGTCCTCATAGTGCGATTTCCACTCGCAGGGGAACTGCTGCGGACTCGCGTCTCCCATGACACTTTGCTTTCGACTGACGTTGGGCGGGTGACAGAACGACATTCAATGGAGCTGAGGGTATTTTCGTCTCGAAGGCAGGTCATCCAAAAGAGGCGTCAACACTTCCGTTTCGGTCGTGCGCTCGCCTCACACACGAGTTGTCACTCATGCTGTTGACAAAGTGTGGAGCGTTGAAAAGCTCCGTGCATTCACTTCATATTGATCGTGCACAACGAGAGAGGAAGGAAGCGCACGGCAGCCTCATCTCTCTCTCTCTCTCTCTGGTACCTGCCACGAAAGTGAATTATCATCACTCGACGCGACTGAACTCGGTCGTGTTAGTGCTGGGGCGGTATAGCACAAACGAGAAGTCCACGTGGAACGGTCCAGGGTGGAAGACGGCAACCGAGGAGTATCCGAGCTGGAACTGCTCCGTCGAGTCACTCAGGATGAGCTGTAACAACAGCGGGAGCAATGGCAGTCATTAGCGCACGTCCACTCCGCAACAAGAGCGAGGAGAGAGGAGAACGTACCACGTCCGGCAGTGGGAAGAGCGAGAGCGATGTGTCGAACGCCCAGTTGATGGGACAAGCCATCAGCGGCAGCGGACAGAGGTGTCCCTGGTCGATTATCGTCTTCACCACCTGTGCAACATTAGGGGACAGTGAGGCTTCTCCACACGAACGAACCCGTTCTCTACGGATAATGCATCACACGCACGTGTTTGGAGATGTCCAGCTGAGCCCCGTGCTCTCCGTCGTCCTCTTCATCGACGTCCATGGCCTCGGCGGAGGCTGCCGGAAGGATGGCGTGGCGGTGAAGCTTTTGGTGAAGGTTCTCACGGAAAATGACGATGTCCTGCGTGTAGTAGCGGATTCTGTTCGATAGACGGCCACGACCAATAAGGAGACTGGGGTTGAGGGGACCACCACGAGCTCCGTGACATACCTGCACGGATTGGTGCTGCACGTCAGTGTCGGTACTCTTCGCATCAAGTCCTCCGTGCAGATACTGGGCAACTGCCAGTCCGAGTAGGGTATAAACGAAGCGTCAGTAACAATAGCCTATCGAATCAACCAAAGCGACTGAAGACTGACCGGGTGTCGAGGGAACGCACTTGACGAGCCCGGGTCGTTGGGTCCAGGGATGAGCACGAAGCGGGATGACTCGGCGAGGCGCGGGTATTTCAGGATGAGGTTCCCTAGGTCGTCCAGGTACTCCTTCAGGTCCTGCAGTGAAGACGATCCGGAGCCGCCACCGTCACCGCCGGATTCGCTCGAAAGGAAGTCGCCCATGAGGATAAACAGCGATGGCAAGACGCTCTCGAGGCCCTGGAAAAGGACGTCCAGGTGCTTCATGACCTGCGGGTCGTCCAGATGGACGTCGGAGAGCACGATGAAGGTGGAGTGGTGGTCGTTTGCCTCCAGCTCGCGGATCTGCGCAAGCTGCTGCGCCGAGACCTCGACACCGAGCGGGTCGGTCGACCCGAGGATATTGAGCGACTCGGCCTTCGACTCGGGTGGCGGGAAGCCCATTGACTGCACGTGCAGGTGAACAGGTTTAGCCACGATCATCCACTAAACTCCCTCAGAGAATGAATCTGGCTGTACCTGAACGTGAAGGACGTCATCGATGACCTCTCCCTCCACGAGCACGACGCAATTCAGCGTGAACATTCCGTCCGTGTAGCTCTGGCGCCGTGGAAAGTAGAGAGCGTTAGCGATGTCACGCGTTCGAGGTCGCACATACCATCCGTACCGCGTTCGAGAGATCTATATAGATCCTAGTGGTGAGGTCTTCCAGGAAGAAATGCTTGCGCTCGTCCTGGCCGAGCATGCCGATGACGCGCCGCACGCCGGTGACGCCCAGCAGCGACTCGATACGCGACAGCTGAGAGGTAAAACCGGATAGTATCAAGCTTGCAACGTCAGGCACGGAAGCAGGCATGATATTGCGCGGTAGGTGGTGCGTACCTGAATGTAGTCCGTCGTGCTCGCGATTGATGCCGCAGGTGCCGCGAACATTTTGTTCCGCTTGACTCGCTGGTCCACCGAGATGAACCTGTTCGCAGTCGACGAGTCAGCCGCTAGCTTCGCGAGTGCGAACTCCTACAATGCAAAGCAACGAGACAAGCGCCGTACCGATTGCGCAGCAGCTGGAGACGCGCGTCCGGGCCGGCGTGAATGCGTCGGTCGGCGCCAGGCTTTAGCTCGTACGAGTTGCTGTTGGCATTGAAGTGCAGGTACGGCGTCTCGAAGGCGTTGAAGATCTGGATGGCCTCGAACTGATTCTCGGACGACACGGCCAGCAGCGTGTCCAGCGCGCTCTCGAGTGCCTCGAGCGACACCACCGACGTCGGGACTGCGCATCGTCACAGAGAGAGAGAGCGATGGAGCGCTCAGTTAGCGGGGTGCTGCATCCCTCGAGTATTCGACTGCGAGACCTCGAGCACTCACTCTTGCTCTTGTCAATGTTGTTCTTGATGGCGTAGATGACGTCGTCCAGCTCCAGCGATGGCTCACTGGAGGCACGACAAGAGCAGCGACAAGAGCAGCGTCAGGCCTCTCTACTCAGCGCACTAACACCGCCACGGCAATGCGGCGACGCGACGCACTTGGTCAGCTCCTCCGTGAGCCTTTGCAACGCGTCGGCGCGCAGCGACAGGCCTTGCAGCTTGCAGGCGCGGAAGACGCGCTTGGACGCCATACTGCTCGCCCTGGATCGATGCCGCGGCAGTTTTTGGCGGGGACCGCTTTGAGTTTTCCCGCCACGGCACCATCCGTACCATTTTTTTCAGGTGCAATGTGCCTTTGTGATGCTCAATACGTGGTCCACAATGATTATGTACCACTTTAGATGGCTTCAACGAGCAGCTCGCATGGGCCAGGAGAGTGTCTCTATTGATCGCCTTCTGCTGCAAACAACCTGGCTGACGTCTGGAGTATCACCACCACGTCATCTCGAAGACTCAAAGGCTGGGGGTGGAGCTGGGGCCACATCAGTTGGTCTGGTTGCCCCCCTGGCCGAGGCCGAGCACGTAACTCATGCTCTGCGCATCGCGCACGCCAGTCGCATCGCCGATCGACTCAAAGACGCGCGAGTATTTGCTCCACGACTGTGCGCTCTGAGGACGGTCGCTAAGCCTGCAGGCATCAACCAGACAGGTTAGTTTTGGCTGGTCGATCAAGGATGACCACGATTGAATTGCCATCACGACCGGACTTGCCTTTCGTTCAGAAGCAGCTTAGCGAGACCGAGATCATCGCAGTTGGCAGCGCTACCAATGCACATAGCACGCGTGAGTTTTGCCATACTGATGAGGGAGCATATGAACAGCCTCACCACTCGATCAGGAGCAGGTTGACAAGGTCGTGCTCCACGGCGTTGCCGCCCAACACTCCCAGGTTGCCGCGCACGCGAAGCAGAGGCTCGATCGCTTCGTCGAAGCGACCCTGCTCAATGCAGAGTACATTGCACTGACAGTGAGCATCACTGTCGTGTGTAAACTCTCATCTCTCAACTACAAGGTTGCACGTACCGCTGCGTAGTCGGTGAATGCTTGGCAGACGCTGGCGAAGACGTCTTGCAGCTCTCCTGGAAGCACATTCGCCGATGCTGAGGATGCAGTGACGATGCTTTACACCAAGCTAACAGCCAATCGTACCGGACAGGACCGGGTAGCTGAACTGGATCGGTACCAGACCCATCTTCGCTCGAAGCTGCTGCATGTCCACGCTCGGCTCTTCGACGCTCGCTGAGCTCGGAGCCAGTGATCCGCCCGCCATCAGCGACAACACGCTCTACAGGTCGCGGAGATAAGCGTCGAGTCAGTATGAAGAGTGCACACTTGCACGAATCACCGTGGACAACTTACGTGCTGGCAGATCTTGGCGAGAGGCGGGAGGCTGGGTCGGAACGCGTCGCTGCTTTCCGCCTCGAAGTTCGCGACCACCATCCACGACTCGTGGAGTTGCTGCGCGAGGTCCTCCGTGTCGTGCCCCGCGAAACGCAGGCGCCAGAAGAGCTGAGTGGCATCCGACAGCGTCTGGTACGAGTGGTGGTGACCGTCGCGCAGGCGCGGGAAGATGCTGGTCTCCAGCATCTTGTCGATGCGATCGTACCGCCCGAGCTCCAGCAGGAATAACGCCCACTGGAAGTACAGATGGCGCTCCAGCGGCCCGCCGTTGTCGAATGCGTCCTGCAGGCGCATCGATGGATCAGTCTTGCTCGTTTCCATCACGAACGAGGCGCCAGCACTATACCTTGTATTGGTTGGCGTAGCTTGCTCCATGGTTAGCGTTCGCACGACCTTCAAGGACATGCAGCATCGTGTAGACTGTGACCACACACACGAGCGCGTCGCATAGCAAGCGTTAATCCAACTGAACGAACGCGCATTCGAGTCTGCGACATCAATACAGAGACGCACAGGCCCATCGGTCGTTCCCGTTCATCGAAAGAGCCTTCTCCGCCAGCGCCTCGGCCGCATCTAGGCGACCAGCAGCCTGCAGGGCGTACGCTTGCATCGACAGGAGGTGGCTGTACCCTGCGCTCGCACGTGTGACGCATTCAAAGAGTGAGCTTTCGATTGCATGTGAGCACATGACGGTAACTCAGCAGCCTCTCCAACCGGTGTCGTTGGGCGACCACGACGGCAGACGGCGCGTGATCGTCGACAGCAGGTTGTTGCGGTCGCTGCATGTGCCAATCATCATGCACAGCAGCCGCGAAGCCAATCTCACGGTTAGCATCGTACTGCAAGCGCGCAGCCAGCCACAGGACGCACCCGAGCAGCATATACAGGTCGAAGCAGCAGCGCAGCGCCAGCAAGTCCGAGTGGTCCTCGCGCAGAATGGTCTCGTAGACCACCGCCGCCTCGCGGTAGCGGCCATGCACGACGCCGTCGAGCGCCAACACGTGCAGCTTCTCCACCGTCGAAACGTTCTCCGCTGTGTCACCACACACACACACACACACACACACATATCAGTCCATCCAGTCGCTCAACCAGACCGTCGGCGGCACGTGAAAGCGGAATCGAGGGACGCACCGCTGCGCGCGATACTGGCTGCCAGATCCAGCCGCGCCTTGGCGTCCAGTGAGTCCTCATGCGACTGCGGCGCCAGACTCTCGCTCGCGCCGACGAGCACGTGGCCCATGAGGAAGCTCGTGTCGTCTGCCAGGACCTGCAGGAGCGACCAGTCCGGCCCATTAGATGGAAAGCGGCGGCCTGTGCAGTCGCATCGCATCACTAGTGCTCACCTGATGCAGCATGTGCTTGGGATGCGAGTTCATCCCGACGTACTGCGTGTTGCCGTCATGTAGCAGCCCCAGTACCAGCGAGAGCGTTAGCGCGCGCCTCATACACACAACAACGCCGCGGTGCCATGCCCAAGGAGAGAGAGAGAGAGAGAGAGAGAGAGAGAGAGAGAGAGAGAGAAAGAGAGAGACGCACGTCTAGCAGCGCGAGCTCGAACGCGTGCTGCTTGCCGGTGGACCCACGCAGCGACTGGTTGCGCTCGCCCTCGAACTCGCCGATGCCGAAGATCGTGCCCAGGATGGACAAGGGTCTCGCCAGCGCCGGAGAGCCGGCGGCGCCCACCGCTCGGGCGCCGGGGGCTGCAAGGAGCAGCGGCCGACGCAGCGCCAGCGACCGCAGGAGCAGGACCATGAGGCTCGCTCGAATATTGCGATTTGAGGTGGTTCAGGGATCCGGAGTCGCATATTTGCCCAATCGTTGGCAAGAACGCGCCAACAAATCGGTCGGTTCTTTCCCCCGATTGGACAATTACGAGGCCCCCAGTTGCTGTGGGCGTGACGATCGATGGTGAGGTGTGAGGTGATGTCCGTGTTCAGGAACGTTGTCTGTGTGCAGGTCGTCGGTGGTGCAGGCACGTCGAGTGGAAGAAGCGACGTGTCAATCGCTGGCGGCTTCCCGTCGCTATAGATCGGTGTGACTCACCACCACCACCAGCCTGTGCTGTGTCGATGTCTAGCTGGATCGGCTCTCCGTCACGACGGTGATCAGTGGTGGTGGTGCCTCGGTGATGGTGTTGTGAGTATGAGCGCGCGGACAGTTAGTTGACGGTGCGAGCTCTGTCAACACTTTTGGTGGCGCTGGTATCGAAGTGACGGGTTGATCGCCGAGTGCGTCGAGCGGCGTTGCTGACTGCCCTTGTTGTCTTGCGGGGTTTGTGTCTGGTTGGCACTGCAATTGGTGGCGACGCCGCGTTGATTCACGATGCGAGCGTTGGGTCAGGCCGTTCGAGGAGGCGTCGAGCTCCTCGTAGTGCTGCATCAAGCAACTTGGACTACAGTCATCGTCGACAATGTTTGAGCTACAGGGGTTGAAGCGTCACTGAAAACACTCGACACACTTGCGAAGCTCTCAAGTGTTGGCCTTCAGAGTGAGTGTGCTCGAGAGAAGTGCAGGTCCGATGCTCGCAGTGACCTACCAAACTGAATCACGGTGGCATTTGTTGAACAACTGGACGCGAGTGAAGAGTGCGTCCTCAAGTTTACGCTTGTGGAGCCCGACATGGCAACAATGCTGCTCTCATCCTTTTTTTTTCATCATTGATGCGGGCATTGCAGGGACAGGAGAGCAACGTGGCCGCACGCAAAATTGATTTTGCGAGTACTGCGAGCGACGTTAGTGGCAACACGGAAACCTGGCGAAGTGGCACGTGAATCAAATGAGGTGCGGTTCATCAAGCGCGGCTCGAGCGCTTTCGCGTTGGCCTCACCAGCGACTGTGGCCTCCGTGGCGGCGAGCGTGAACACGACGCCCGAGTGAAACTTGGGCTCCGTTTCTTGAAGTTGTGAATTCTGACGTATGAGGTGGGCCACATTAGTCTATTTTGTAAACAATATGCAACTTGTTTGAATTCAATCTATGAAGTTACTATAATGAATTATTACATATGATAAAACCAATTAGGAGGAAACACCATTTCCGGAGTTATTTTAGCGTAAACGCAAACGTCTTTTTTCATTGTGGGTGGGTGATCATTACGGTGTGTTGTAAAATATCTTCACCCCAAAATGGACCATTTGGTAACGTCATCGGATCGAAAATGGAAGCCGAGCTGCGTTTGTGACCACCCACAATGAGTCGCCCTGGCGACTGCCACTTCGAGCCGCACCGAGATGGTCTCCGTCGATCTCCCGCATGGCGTTAGCCTTGCGGCGGTCCGGCATCCCTTCAATAACGCGCTTCAATTTTAACGGAACTCGTGTCGCTGCCATTTTCTGCATTGCATTCTCCGCGCGGACGTTGTTTATACCTCTCGACTTGTTCCTGGCGCGCCGGCAGTCCGCTGGGCGGCACTTTCATCTACGGACGACTATAATAAACGGCACGCGACACCTTACACCCAACCAACATGGAGAGTCCCTTCCTCCCCCTCCTTCTCCTTGAGTCCGCTGCTCGCTCACAGCATGTGCAGGTTCGACCAGGCCTGCAGCGACGGATCGGACACCTGCTCGCCGCCCTCCGTCGTCGACATGCCTGCTAGCAGCTCGTCCCACGGCGTCTGACCGCTTCCAGTGGCGCTCGACGCGCTCGTGGACGCTGAGGGGCCTTGAGGCGGGAGGTTCTCGTCCCCCGCCGGCTGCTGGAACTGCTGAGGCGGGTAGTGGCCCGGCGGCGGGAGATTCCGCTGGTACATGACGTTTGGCGGCGGCAGCTGCGGCCGCGACGCCCTCGGGTCGCTCACATCGTAACTCACTGTCAGGTCCTGTGCATGGTGGTGCTGCGGGTGGTGGAGCGCGTTCGTCGCATACCCGGCTGTCATGGGTCGCTCCTCCTTGGGCACCGCGAACGGCGAGTACCCCGAGCCGACGGCGTGTCCGCCAGAATAGGTGAACCCTGGCTGAGGCGGCGGTGGCAGCTGCGGGTAGCCCATGGCCGGTACGAACGCCGACGGCGACGTGGCCGAGGAGGACGAGCCGGGCGTGAGCTTGGAGTAGGCGTACGCCCCGGCGGCGGAAGGGTCCATGACTGGCCGGTCGAACCTGCGCATGTCGAGGGCACCCTCGGGCGTCCGCATCTTCTTGACGGCGCCGCTGCCGCTCTTCTCCTCCTCCTGCATGGACTGGAGCGACGACACGTAGGACGCGTCGTGGCCCGCAGCGGCCGGTGCTGCGTGCACGCTCGGCATGGGGGCGACCGTGGGCGTGTCGCGAGGCGACCGGTGCCACGAGAGCAGCTCGTCGAACTGCGCGTTACGCAGCAGCAGCAGCGCGTGCTTGCGCTTCTTGCCGTCCGATATGTCGATCCCCTCGACGGGCTGCGCGATGTGCACGGCGAGCTTGAGGAAATTGGCGACCCAGAACTGCTGCACGGCGCGGCGCACGTCGGACGTCTCGCGGTGGGCGCCGTCGTCCGAGTTGTTCTCGCGCCGGAACTGCTCGACGAGCTCATGGCGGAAGATGGCCTCTGCGCGCGAAAAGCCGCGCTGCCGCCGCGCGTGGTCGGCGCGGTCGAACTCGAGGCTGGGCTCGCCCTTGGCGGGCTTGTCGACGCGGAACGTGCGCTTGCCGAGCGCGTTCTTCTGGAACTTCTTGGACAGCCGCATGGTCGAGCAGTTGAGCAGCTTGGCCAGCACGAGCCGCACGGGTGTGCCGTTGGCCAGCGGCAGCGCGTTGCGGTCGAACTCGCCCAGGATGACGTCGATGAACTGCTCCTCGGCGCGCGTCCACTTGCCGGAACGCCCGTCGATCTGCGCGTTCATGTCGATGCGCAGCACGCGCAGCTGCGGCACGGGCACGTCGCACGCCGGGCACGCCTCGACCGGCCACCGGTGCGCGCACCGCGAGTGGAAGGCGTGGCCGCACGGCGGCGACTCGAGGATCGCGTCTGGGTAGCCGCACACGTCGCACACGCGCTCGGCGTCCATGGCCGCAGCCGAGAAGGTCGGGCCGCCGTGCGGGGTCGACGCCGACGCCGCCATGGGCCGCTTGACGCCCGCGCGCTGAACCGCGTCGTGCATGGACGGCTCGGCGGCCGGCGGCGCGTACAGCGTCGGCCGCATGTAGCCGAACTGCTGCTGCTGTTGCTGTTGTTGCTGCTGCTGCTGCTGCTGTTGTTGCTGCTGTTGGAGCACCTGGGGCGACACGAGCGGGTGCGAGTAGTAGACGGCCTGCGGGTTGTACTGCGCGTGCGGCGCCTGCAGCATGGGCGGCGGCGGCACGAAGTAGTCGGCGAGCATGGGCCGCGACGTCTCTGGCTGTTGTTGTTGCTGTTGCTGTTGCTGTTGCTGTTGTTGCTGTTGTTGCTGCTGCTGCTGCTGCTGCTGGGGGGCGTAGTAGTCTCCGCCCGCGCCCGAGTGTCCCGGGGCAGGGTGCATGTGCTGCGGGTGCTTGAGGTAAGGCAGCGGCTCGAGCGGTCGGACCTCACAAATCATAAACGCCGCCGCCGGACCCTGGGCGTCTGCCAGTGTGTGTCCCTGTGACCGACTGTCGACACGGCGAGGTCGCGGTGCGGTTTACGGTTGCGGTGCGGTGCTCGCTGCGCCACCGAGGTGCGTCCGATAGATAAGTCTGTCGTCCGCAGCGCCCGCCTCGGACCTCGGATCCTTGACGGTGGTGCGTGCGATCGCCTGAAGGTTGGGGAATGAGTGCTGCGCTGCGTGGCTCGCCTGGCTGGGCCTCGGGCTCCGTCCGTGCCACTGCGGACTGCTACTGCTGTCGGATGCGACCAGCCGGCGCTGGCGGACGATGCGATGGGATCGGATCCCGACCGCGGCGAGGCGATGCGTGGACGACGCACCGACGCACCGACCGACACAGACAGACGCAAGCCGTCGGTCTCGCCTCTCTACGCTCCGGCCCGCTCCTTGCGCTTTAGAGTTGGTCTCCACTCGCGTGCTGCGCCACCAGAGCCCGGGCGGTCTCACGAGCGGCGGTGCACACCGTAAAGATTAGTCGCTTTGTATGTCGAATTGGCCGTGGCCGCGCGTAGAGGATCCGCGCGGACGCGGGTTTACGCAGGGGACGGCCCTCGGCCGCTCGTGACGGGACGGCGGTCAAGGCAGGCGCAGGTCCTGCAGGCTGTTCTCTGGCCGCAGCTCCCACTGGCCGATGGGCTGGCGGCGAATTGGCTGTCAGCGCGGAAAGCCAATTTGTGTGGGCCTCAAGCGCCGGTGCAGCGACGGGCTTGGCGGGTGAATGTGGGACAGCGGGCATTTCGAATTGGAATCGCAAACGGGTTGACTGGGGCACTGCATGGGGCAACGAGTACCGTGCGTGCCGAAATGTAAAGATGCACCAAAAGTAGACAGTCCCCGCCTGCTTTCCGGCAACCCGCACCGTGTGTGGCTCGGCGGCCGGGGCCGCCCTCCAGCTGGCGCGACGGCATTTTACCCGATTTTACCCGATGCGGGCCGCACGCTGATGAGTCTCGCATGCGGATCGAGGCGGACCGAACCGCTCGTCACTGCTTCGACTTACCTATACCGAAGCTGAACCTGTCGGCACGACGCTTGCTCTTCCGGCCCCACGCCCCACACGATGGACAGAGAGGGAGGGATGCAGCGCTGACAGTGGCGTATGATCAGTAAACCGCGGCGTTTGCACGCGCGCGGATGTGGGGGGGGGGGGGGGGGCCCC
>JAADYH010000290.1:0-26115 GCA_023338125.1 Phytopythium aichiense
CAGTACAGCAAGCGCAAGTGCAAGGACGGCGTCGAGCGAACCGTCAAAGTCCACAGTGTACTCCATTGTCGATCCAATGGCTGTCATGGTACGACTGTGAACCGAGACGCGAACGCTTCGCTGAACATGCTGATGCTGCTCATCGAGTGTGAGTTTCGAGGTCGCCCCCGACCGCCTGCGTTTTCCAGACATTGATGCTTATCGTCTGCGAGTGCCTTGACGCAAGAGCGCTTCGAAGACATGCTGGTGCTACTTCCCGACTGCAAGCGCCGCGGCTGGCCGTGATCGCGTGCGCTTTCCAGAGCTGGAGTCTGCATCGACAAGTGTTCACAGGTGCCTTTCGAGGTGGCCAGTGGATAGCCCGTCAACTCGAGCATTGAGGTTGTCGCTTTGCGAATTTTTTTACAACGTAAACGCGATCACCTCTGCAGTCTTCTGAGCCGTTCGCATGCAGGTGGGAGGAAGGCGGCCACTGCCGTCGCGACGCTCCGGTGTCCTTCGCTCGAATGCAGTCCGCCTCACCGCTCGGGCCGCCGCTCTCCACCGCCACCGCCACCGCTACCGCCACCGCCTGCAAGCTCCTCGCGCAGGCGCAGGATCTCCTTGTCCTTGCGGCGGATCTCGGTCTGCGCCGTGACGAAGAGCGTCGACAGGTTGGTCTCGAGCACGCGGTTGGCCTCGCCCAGGCGCACGTTCTCGCGCTGCAGCAGGACCAGCTCAGCCCGCAGCCGCGCATTCTCTTTCTCGGCGAGCGCCTTCTGGTCCAGCGCCTCCTTCTTCCTCAGCGCGCTCACCGACGTGTCCAGGTCTCCGTACAGGTCGTCGCTCATGCTGTCACTGTCCTTGAGCAGCTTTTTGGCTCGGAAACAAACCCCGCCGAGTCGAACCTAATTCGGGTGATAAGCTGCACAACGTACTTAGTTAATAATTCCGCACTTAGCGCACCTGGTGATGGCGAAAATGCTGGATTGGCTCGGGAGGTGGCGGGAATGGACGCGCGGTGCCTCAAGTTCTGGGAGGACGGGCAGGCGCTGGCGGCGGCGGACGCGTCGCGCGCGGCTCAGACAAGGGGCAAGGTGCTCAAGGAGCTGCGCACCATGAGCCGCTTCCTGCAGAAGAACCAGGCGTCGCGCTTCAGCGACAATGCGCAGCAGAAGCTCGTGGACTGCGTCGGCCACTACGTGGCATTCGCCAAGCCGCTGCGCCGAGACGCGGCTGAGGGCGGCGCGGACGTGCTGGAGGCCATCTTCCAGGTGGTCAAGGACGGGCTGGCCATGCCCTTCAACGTTATGGGTTCCAAGCAGAAGAAGCGGCTCCTCAAGTGGTACAACGAGCTCATATCGCTCGTCGGCGGCGACCCGGACACACTCGCGGCCGACGGGATGGAGGCCGAGACCGCCACTCCGGTCGAGTGGAGCGTACTAGGCATCGACGACGACGGGTACCTGTCGCTCATGCACCTCGAGACCGGGGACACGAGCGAGAGCTTCCAGGTCAAGAAGAAGAGCAAGGAGTTCAAGCAGATCCTCGAGGCGCTCGAGGACAAGGAGGTGACGGTCGTGACCACAGGAGACGACGTCGTCGAGATCAAAGTGGAGTGAATGACCCAGCGGATCAAATAGAAATGTGTATCACTATGCGCCGTGCGTCTGTGCGCGCCGACGCGAATCAAAACTAGTCCTTGTGCTGGCCGTCCAAGTCTCAGAACCCGGCGGTAGTGACGTTCTTCTCACGGCTCTCACTCCACGCCTTGGCGATCGTGCGCTTCATGTCCTCGTCGCCCTCGTCGTACATGTTCTTCATCATCTCCATGATGCCAGCGGCCGGGTCGCTCACGCTGGGCTTGGCCGACTTGCCCGGGTTCTTGGCCGTCAAATTCATCCAGTGCTCGTCCTTGTCCTTCTTCCTCAGCGAGACCGTCACACGGTTCTTCTTGACGCGGAACGAGCTCTTCTCCGGCACAATCTCCTTCTCCAGGAACGGCTTGAACAGGCTGCAACGACATTGACAAGGAAAGCCATGAGCACATCAACGAGGACACCAGCGCAGCACCAATACGAACCGAAAGTTCTTCCCGTGAAGACCCAGGATCTACCAGGAGTACCCACGCAGCGACAACAATACGTGATTAGCTAACTGCACATCATCCCCGCAGCGCTTTGCAGACCGCCTACCTTGAGGTCGAACGACGTCTTGGTGAAGTGGCACGTCACGTTCTGCTCGGGCAGGCTGCCGACGCCGTCGACGCCCGAGAGAACCATCACCGACACCTTGTGCTTGCCGAACCCGTCGTCCTCCCAGCCGAACCGAGAGATCTCCGTGAACACCGCCACGTCGTCCACGACGGGTGTCTCCTTGACGACCTGCACTGGCTGCGGAGGAGCCACGACGACAGCAGGGGCCGCCGACGCCTCCACTTCCATCGCCTCGCTCTCCTGTTGGGCGTCCAGCGCCTGCTGCTTCTGGTGCAGCAGCGCCGTCAGGTCGCGCACGTTGCCCGGGGTCTTGACCTGCGCCAGCAGCGCCTGCAGCTCGCCAATCTCCTCGCCCAGCGCCTGCATCTCGAATCTCTTGACGTTGAACTCGCTTGGTGCTTTGATCCAAATCCTGCAATGAGCTCGCAGGAATGTGACGTTTGACGGGTGTTAGCGGGTGTTGGTGGAAGTTTCTAGAAACGTCCTTTCAGTGCTTCATAAACGGATACCATTGGTAGGAAATCAGCATGATGACCGTACATCCAGCCAATCATGTCCGTGTTGAAGCAATGGCACGTTTTGGCGGGAAAACTTGTTCTTTGCTCGGACGGCAATGCTGCGCCTGCCGCGTCATGGCACTCCTGGCGGCGCACGTGGCGCCCACATGTGCACCAGAAACAGAAAGTTCCCGTCCACATCCGATCGCTGGCGGCGTGTTTTCCGCCGTCTGGGGGTGGTGCGCGAAGCTGCAAGAAGCGCGACGGCGCATATATATCTGACACCCTTTTTGCCAAGGTGTTATAAATATTTATATACCCGTTCGTTTGACTTTTGCGGGTGAGTTTCGAATATATTTCTAAAAAGGGTAGTAAAAAGGGTGTTTAAAACACACATTTATGATCCCTTTTTAGATAATATCATAATATGTTGAAGGAAGTTGAAAAGTTTCCAAAGGTATTTTACAACTCAGTCACATGTCCAAGTAAACCCCGCCGGTTTTGTGCAAGAAGCGCATCCTGAACGACAGGCAGACGAGCGCGAGGCGAGCCATGAGCGACGACAGCGGCCCGGCGGCGCCGCCTCCGCCTCCAGCTACCGACACGCCAGGCGGCGGCGCAGGAGCAGGAGAAGGCGACACGCCAGCAGACACGCCGACGTCGCCGGAAACGCCTGCACCGGCCCCCGCGGAGGACCCGGCGGCTGCGCCGGAGCGCTCCAGCACGCCCGACTCGGCCACGGAGAGGGAGAGCGAGTCGGTGGCGGGAGCTGGCGACCGAAACGCCCCCAAGAAGTGGTTCGAGCTCATGCCCATTGTGCTCAAGAAAGTGCGCGAGCGCGGCAAGGAGATGCCGACGCGTACGCAGCCTGCTATCGCGTGTGAACCTCATGCATGCCTGGGTACAATCCCAGCCTGACAGTTTGATGTGTCGATGCTGCTGTGGGTTGTAGAGTTCGGAAAGCCGCAGTGCGCCAAGTGCTTGCTGGGCGGGAGCGACTCGGCGCGCGACGCGGAGCTCAAGTGCTTGACGGAGTGGTGCGCGACGCATAACGTCCCGACGTGCGCGGCGTGCTTCATTAAAGCTCACACGCTGCTCATAGGGCCCGGCCATCGAATCCAGGACCTTTCAAGTACGTGTGGTGGTGTCATGGGCTGGTCTCAGAGATATCCTTGCGTGGCTGACGGCCTCTCTGTGGACGCAGAATGCCCGCTGTGCCAGCTCGAGCGCCTTGCCTACTGGTGTCACGACTGCGACCTCGACTTTTGCGAGACGTGCTTCTTCGATGTCCACAGCGTGCGCAAGGCTCGCACTCACCGGCGCTTTGCCGTCGAAGGTACACGCGAGCATGACGCGAGACATGCTACGACAACTGCAGGTGTGGACACTGACGCAACGGTGGCGATGCAGATTCTTCCGGCAAGCATATCGCAAAGTCCAATTGGTCTTCGCATTTCCACGCGAATGTGATGCAAGCACTGGCCGTTCTCAAGCGGCCATACTCGTCCGACGTGGAGATGCCATCACCAAGTGCGTCAACCACGGATGGCACAGTGTCGGTCGACTCTATGGAGACTGCACCCAACGGGAAACGCAAGCGCGAGATTAACCCCGAGGAGGTGATCACCATCGACTCCGACAACGACAACGACGCGGCAGGAGGCCAGACGCCGACGACAGGCTTCAAGCGCATGAGCAGTGCTCCGCTCACCAACAGCATGATACGCCCACCATCCGCCCCACATCTCCGCGCGACTGCCAGCATGACTTCGACGACCAGAATCACCCTCGCCCAGTCGGTTGCGCAGGAACTGCAGCCCGTCGAGCCTATGCAGTACACGACTGCTCCGGCCACAAATCAGCTCCAAGCGGCTGCAATGCCGGTATCGTCGGCATCGCCTTCGGTACCGGTGCCACTATCGGGGCCTCTGCCATTCCCACAGGAGCTGGTGACTGAAGAACCATTACCGTTCAGCTCGACAAGCCAGCAACCTAACCCGGTCAACGTCCTCTACAACTCGGCGTTCATGGGCATGCCGTCGCGCGGCTTCAATGTGACTCCGATCCAGACGACCAATGTTGACAACAGTACATCAAGATGGGTGCCATTGTCGCCAGCAACGACCCCTCCGGTGTCAGTCGTCAGTCAATCCACTCCCGCTGAAGCGACCATGGGCGGAAGCGCAGCAAATGGAGCGATGGCGAGCTATAACATGATGCCTGGTGCTGCAGCCATGAACACAGGCAACCCACTGCTGGAGGCGATGATTAGGCGCTATGATGCACAGAACCACGCGGTCTACGAGCTGGAGTGCAGGATCCAGCGGCTGAACGTAGAAATTGTCCAAGCGGCTTCGCGTGGACCGTATGCTGCCACCCCGCTCATGGCGGAGCTTACCAATACCCAGACGTCTCTCCGATCGGCTCTCGAGCGTCGGGACCGCTTGTTTGCGATCGCCATCGTGCAGTCCCCCGATATCATCCACAAGGTCCGACAAATACGCTTGACGAAGGTCATGGACGTGCCGCAGGTGCCGCCGCTGAGCCACCGAAAGTGCTTGCAGCTGTCGTTCAACATCAACAGCCACAAGAGCACGTTGCGGACGTTGAACAAGCAACTGGCCACCGCGATCAGCTCGTCCGGCATGGCAAACGCGAGCGACGTGAACGTGAGGATCCAGCAGCTGAGTTCGTCGATTGCCGCGCATGAGCAGAGCATGCAGCAGCTGATTGAGGATCGGCAGAGCGAGTTCGTGCGGATCGTGCAGTTCAGTGAAGCTGTCCGTGACGCTCTGAAGACGGAGTTCCAGCGCTACCAAAAACAGATGCAACAGCAGCAGCAGCAGCAGGCTCAGCCGTACCGCGTGCCGTGAGTGACGACAACACACGCCAACACTTGCTCTCTCGAGACGAACCACAAGAGAAGAGCGTTCGGCTCGGGGGAAAAGTCGACGGGAACGCCGTTTTTTTAAACCGCAAGCGACCGATCACACAAGCGGCAGACCTGGATGATGCCGTGGGTGGCTCCGCTCAGCCGTGGCGATAGACGAGGAAGCCGACGTGTCCGAGGAAGAAGTAAAACATCCTGCGCCAGCGCAAGAACACGTGAGTCCGCTACTCACTTTCATCGCTCGGTGGTGCGCTGTGAATGAAGCTAATAGAGGTGTTGCCACGTGCCGACAGCCGCGCACTCACTTTTTGACTTCGTGCGAGACGAACGAGCCGAAGGACTTGCCGACGATCACGTGCCACGCACCGTCCTGCGCGTCCTCGACCTCCTTCTTGATCTGCTGGGCGACTTCGGTGAAGTGCGTCTTCTCGCCCTTGTACAGCGCGCGCAGGGCGTTGGTGGCGCTCGCGAGGATCAGCTCCTCCAGCTCCTTGGTCGTATCCTGGTACACGACGCGCAGCGCACCGACAGCGACGTCGTCCTTCTTCTGGGCCTTGGACATGCCGCGGGGACGGACAGCAGGGTGGGTTTGCCCGTTGACCGCTTTCTATCTATATCCGCGAGGTGCTTCGACGGAAGACGAAAGCGTTCAAGCGGCGCGACCCGCGGCCCAAGGAACTGGACTGATCGCGGCGCTGAATGGCGACCGAACTCCTGCGGAGAGACTTGTGACGCCTCGGCACCCGCGCGGCCAGTCGGCAAGGCACTCGCGTTTGGGTCGCAAGTATCCGACCGGATACGCACGAACGCGCGCACGAAGGCCGCGGAAACGACGATGCAGTCGCCTGACCGGTCGCTCATCGACACACTCATCAGGAGCACGGTGCACTGCGTGCTGTTCGGAGACGATGACTGCACCGTCGACTCTCGGCTGGCGCCGGGTTTCCTGCTTCCAACGCTCGTCAGTGAGGAGACGCCAGCACTGAAGCAAACAGCGCCGGAAGAGAGTTCAAGACCAACGTCTTCATCTCCCGAGTCACCACCGCAGACCGATATCAAGACCCCAGAATTGACAGACACGACTGATGCTCGGTCACGGAGGCTGTTACGACAGCTCTTCATCGACAATGTAGCTGGCTGTCGAGACGACGAGGAGGCGGGCAGTGAGCGGGAGCCCGAGGATGTGGAAGTAACCCTCATTTCCCAGCAGCAGGTGCTCCAGTGCTGCTGCCAGTGGCCGCGCGAGACGTTGGCGAGCGTCAAGGCCGCGCTGAAGGCGTTTCTTCGGTCCATCTCGGCCCACACTGGCCGTGGCGGTGCTGCTCCCTGTGAGTTGACTGCCATTGATGCTGCAGACGACAGCGAACCACGTCTAGGCCGGCGGTACGCACAAGTGTACGAGACGTACGCGCTGGTCAAGCTCTTCTTGCTGGAGAAGGACGAGCGCTACCGCGCACTGAAGCTCGCGGAGCCGGGAGTGGGCGGCAGCAAGACCCAAAGACGAGGAATCGCGATGGAAGCCGCCGACAGCAGGCGGAGCGCGACCGCCCAGCACCGCTTCCTCGTGCTGCTACGCGTGCAGCTCGCTCTCTACGCGCACTACTTCGAGCTCGCGTACGGCCGCAAGGTGCGTGCACGTCCCTGGTCATGGCTGATGCCGCCCTGAGGGCTGACAGTGTGTGCGTCGCTGCAGATCACGCAGGACGCAGACGTCCGGCCGGTGCAGTCAGTCTACACGCACTTCCTCACCCACCGCCGCCTGCTGACGACCGGGTAGAGCTTTGCACCGCGAGTTGAGAGCCGCACATTGCTCCCTCGGCTATCACGGTCGCCGTCCAATTCAACCCCGCGCGCTGGCCAAGTGGCGAGCGCGTCATCCATACATTACACGCCACGGGACCATCCACTGCCTATCTAATCGCCTGGGACTCGCGCCTCGACTCACACGTAGGTCGGGATGAGGTCCGTCTTCTTGGTGTCGAGGCAGGGCACCGAGAGCCAGGCGTAGTAGAAAGCGACGCCGCCGAGCACGTGCATGCAGCCCTTGACGAAACCGAGGGCTCCCCACGAGTCCTCGCCGCCAGCGAAGTAGATGGGGATGCCGCCCGTGAGCGCGGCCGAGGCGAGGAAGAAGAGCGCGAGCTTGGCGTTCTCGCGGTTGACGGGCGCGATGGTCTTGTCGCGCGACGCGAGGCGGCGGTAGGCGACGCCGCCCATGTAACTGGCGACGAGCAGCGCCTCGTAAGCCGTCGTGTTCCATCCGTCCTTGGACTTGGTGAGCCACGAGCAGGCGAAGGCGACGTAGCGCAGCACGATGTTGCGGTCCTCGTCGCGGAAGCCCATGAGGTGCACGCAGAGCAGCAGGAAGTAGGTGACCGAGAGCACGTCCGAGATGAAGTGCCACTGCAGCTCGCGCAGGAAGAGGTCGGCGCGGAACGCCTCGGCCGCGTTGAAGCAGAACGAGATGAGCAGCTGGAAGACGCCGATGAACAGCTCGAAGTGCCGGTGGTTCTTCTTCATGACCGTCAACGCCGGCACCATGGCCGCGTCGGTCAGCGCGAGGAAGAAGAATCGCCCCATGGCCGCCAGCATTATGAGGTGGACTGAGGTGGGCGGGGAGGGGCAGCGGCAAATTGCAGACTGGCTGATCGCTCTTCACGGCGGACTTGCCGTGCGGTGGAGTATAGTCAAGCCAAGTGAGTTGAGAGGGAGAGCGAACAGCAAGGAGTGTGTTCAGACTTTTCATCCAATGCGGAGTGATCAAACTTGCCATCAACATCGCGGAGCGCGTGGATTGGCAGATATTCGCGCAAAAGGAGCGTAATCGGACCGGTAGTAAACCGGTTTTCAAACTAGGTGTCGGTACTGATACCGTCATCCCCAAGAAGCAGCAATTTACAAAACTAGCCGCAGCACGATCTCTTTAAAAACCAATACCTTGTCATTCCCGTTTTGGTTATCAACCGCCCGCATCCGTTCTCGCAGGTGGCCGAGTCGGCGCAAAGACCAGGTTCAACACCCGCCCGCGCGCATTCACGTCCCCACTCATTAGAAAAAGCGCACGGCCAGCTGCAGGAAAGGGCAGGAGAGGCCGGCAAGAAAGGCCGTCGTCAGGGAAGCACGGCATTTCCCTTCTCGCCTTCGCCCACACAGCGCGATCCCCAGTTCATCCAGAGCATCAAGATAAGCGAATGGCGGCGACGCGGCTGGACGGGCGGGTCGTGAGCGCGGCGGTGCAGGCGGCGGAGCTGGCGCCGCGGAGCGCGGCCTTCCGCGCGCGCTTTGGGCGGCCGGTCGGGCTCGCGGTCGTGGTCGTCGGCTCGCGCAAGGACTCGGCCACGTACGTGCGCATGAAGCAGCGCGCGTGCGAGGCCGCGGGCATCGCGTCCTGGAAGGTACAGATCGACGTGCCGAGCGATGCAGAGGAAGGAGACGAGCACCTGGCGCGCGAGCAGCAGGACGCAGTGGTCGCGCGGCTGATGGACACGATCCGCGAGCTGAACGCGCGCGCAGACGTGGACGGCATCATCGTGCAGCTGCCGCTGCCGCGCTTCTGCGACGAGGACGCGGTCCTCAAGACCGTGGACCCAGGCAAGGACGTGGACGGGCTGCACCCGGCGAGCCACGCCGCGCTCTTCCAGCACGCGGCCAGCAAGGCGGTCAAGGGCGAGCAGGCACCGCGGGACTTCAGCGTGCCGTGCACGCCCGCGGGCTGCATCGAGCTGCTGGACCACTACAACATCCCACTCGAGGGCAAGCACGTCGTGGTCATCGGCCGGAGCAAGATCGTCGGGCTGCCCGTCTCGCTCCTGTGTCTGCACCGCAACGCGACCGTCACCATGTGCCACTCGCGCACGACAGATCTGCCGCAGCGCGTGCGGGAGGCGGACATCGTCATCGCGGCGGTCGGCCGCGCGCGATTCGTTCAAGGCGACTGGATCAAGCCTGGCGCCGCCGTGATTGATGTCGGCATCAACGCTATCGACGACGCCTCTAAGAAGGCCGGGTACCGGCTTGTGGGCGACGTGGATTACGATGCGGCGGTCAAGGTTGCGGGCGCCATCACGCCCGTGCCAGGCGGCGTCGGACCCATGACAGTCACCATGTTGCTTTGCAACACGCTCAACGCTGCTGAGCGGAATTCGCAACCCGAGAGCGGCGAGCAGGCCCACGTGGGACCATGATCTGCCTGTTTCATGTTTGTACGTGACTGGAGGCTGATCACACCCATCAACAACTCGAGACAACGGCCAGCCGGCACCCAGCTCCAGATTCCTCGCCCAAAAGGTGAGGAAGACACCTGCTGGCTGCCAACTGACCGCGCGCAAGGCAGCAGTCGGATGTAAGTTCTGCACATATACGTCCGCGTTCCCTTGTTCAAACCGAATGCTCCATTGATGTCTATCTAGTTAGTCTTCGCTCAAATCACCGGCCAACGACGTCCATGGCATCCTCGTCGTCACTCTCGTCTTCCGAGGAGAACCGGCCGGACTCCTCCACAAGCTGCACCTCCTGATGGAGTTCTTCCCAGTCGTAGCCCTGGCCCGGGGCTCGCGTGGATGCTGCCGAGGCATTTGCGAGTGCGGCTGACGGGACATGGTACGACTGCGAGGACGCCTGCTGATACGCCAAGTTGTTGACCGCTTCGTACAGCATGCGATCCGTCGCGGAACCGCCTGCCTCACCGCTAGCCGTGTCTCGCCCGTGGCCGTGCGTCGACGTCACCATCGCCTTGACACAGGCGAAATGCCCATACGCAGCAGCGACCTGTCCCGGTGTCTCCCAGTCGCTGTTGACCGCGGCTGTGTCCGCACCGCGCGCTACAAGGAAGCGGGCCAGCGCGACGTTGCCGGCGAAGGCTGCCCAGTGCAGCGGAGTGTCGCCTCGCTCGTCGCCGATGTTCAGGCTCGCCCCGTGCTCAACCAACATCGTCAAGATACCCAGCGCGTCCGTTGCAGTTGACGACGAGTCTTCCGCGTTCGTGGATGGCGAGGCTTCGACTGCAAAGTGCACCGCCGAACGCCGCATGTCGTCGCACTCGTTGATGACGTGGCTACCTCCATACGCCAAGAAGAACGACACCATGGCGGTGTCTCGAGCGAGTACAGCGAGGTGCAAGGGTGTTCGACCCTGACTGTCTTGTTGCCGCTGCAAACGATGATCCCAGCGCGTAGATGATGTATCTGCAGATGGTGATGGTGCATCGATCGCCAGCATTTGCTTGGCACATTCTGCCAGGCCCTTGGACGCCACGATATGAAGCGGGTACCGCCCACTTTGGTCAGGTACGTGAAGATCTGAGGGCGACACCGGCAGACCAGGGCGGTGAAGGAAAGCGACAATCTCGACTTGGTCTTCTTCACACGCGCGATGCAGGACATTCTGTCCGCTTTTGTTGGTCAGCAGCAGGTCGGCGCCGCGCTTGGACATCCGCGACAAGAACTCCAAGTGTCCGTGGGCAGCGAACAGCATCGACGGCGTCTCGCCATTGACGTCCATCGCGTTGACGTCGACCTTGTCTTCTTTCAAGAGGAAGTCGAGCATCTCAAGGCGGAAGCGGTAGTTCTCAGTCGAGAACGTGAGCAGGTGAAGCGCGTTGCGCAGCATCTTGGGCTCGACCTCGCCGAGGTCTGCTCCAAGCGACTGAAGGAACATCGCGTCCTCGACGGACGCACTCTCCACCGCTTCGAATACGGACAGCGATTGCACTCTGGAGCACCGAGGACGAAATGATGCTGACTTTGGCAAGACCGTCGAGCTAGTGTCTGGGAGCTCGCTCGAGGCCGTGAAGGACGCAGAGTGCTGCTGACGCCGATGCATCGACCGGATCTTGCCCATTGACCGCGTCAAGGCGCAAAAGTGCGGCAGCTCCAGCTCCCCGACATCATGAAACGGTATCTTGCGGTAGGCGCCGGCTTCGTGACTCCGTACACACTCGTCCGACGCGAAAATGGGCAGCGCGTCGGTTGCGATCTCCGTGATCGCGTGCCGGATCTCGTCAACGGAGTGCGCCTGGCGATCCAGCATGACAAGCAGCTTGCGCGTCATCGGCGCCTCGAAGCGTAGTCTCAGCGTGCCTGTCGAGGTGATGGTGTCACGGGTCCGCCGCCACTCCAACCACGCGCTCGCGTGCTTGAAGTAGAAGCGAAATTCATCGTCTTTGGATTCGTCCAAGCCGGAGCTGGACACACCCGGGAGCGATGAGCGCTTGGTGAGGAACCACAGCAGCGCTCGGCGTTGGTAGCGACGGACGAATCGCTGGATGAGCCTCGCAGCGGCGTCAACCACCAGCACGCTGCTGACCCCAGTCGTGAAAATGTACGGCAGATCCCGAAGCATCCAGCGCTCGACCACCGCGCCGACGTTGACGCGCGCGAAGAGATGGTCTCGGTCGCTCTTTTCCTGCCGAAGCATCGCAAAAGCGTCGCTGACTTCTCGCTCCTCGCTCGCTTTGGCTTGCTCCCGCGACCCGACCTGGTGCTTGCTCTCCAAGCAGCTGAACGCTCGTGACCGACTCTGGAAGGTTTGCACCGCCGACACGCGACCCTGCGCCATCTGGATCTTGGCCTGCCGCTTCGCTTGCGCGATCATCTCGGACTCGCGAGCGAGCATCTCAGCACGTTTCCGTCGTCGCATCCGGACGCGCCAGTCCTGGTAGCAGTGCTGCACGCGCACCGCGAGGACCGACAGCTTGATCTCCTCCAGCCGCTCGTCATGTTCCCGCTTGGCCTCCAGCGCCAGAGCGTATGCTTGACGAGCACACCGGCCGCGCCAGACGGCACCGATGTGCGTCGCCGCAGCGAACTGGTTGACAGATCGGAATCGACGCCACGCACGGGCGATTCGGCGACTGCATACCCGCATCTTGACCGCGACAATTTGCTCTTGCGACAATGCTTCGTTCCCAATAGGTGCTGATCTAGTCGTGGCTTGCCTTCTCCTCTTCCACTGCCGGTAGACGCGCTGAATGCAAGAAGCAGCCAAGTTCTGCTTCTTCGTGAGCGCTTGCTGGTCAAGTTCGCGGCGCTTCCGTCCCACAACGACCACGAACGCTCGCTGGATCGTTCGTGCGCTGGCGTCTTCCACCACTGCGTGTCTAGCGACCTGCTCCGCGCGTTCTCTGATGGCTTGTTTCCATCCTCGCCAGGCCCGCTGGATGCTTCGTGCAGCACAACGCTGTTGGATGAGCGTGGCTTGCTGCAGTATCCACCGACGACGCTCCTGCGCGTCGCACCACTGCCGCCAGCTTCGTTGTATGACGCGAGCGCAGCGCCGAAGACGGATGGAGTGCAGGCGAGTTCTCCTTCCTGCTTCCTCCTCGCGAGTGCGCCGCCAACCCTGCCACTTGCTCTGAATGCAGCGAGCAGCTCGACGCGTTCGAATCAGAGACAGACACTCGTCCCTCATCCGCGTCACCTCTTGGGCCTCCCGCCACTCCCGCCAGTTGCGTTGAACGACACGAGCGCACTGCCGCGAGCGGAGATCACTCAGCCGACGATCCATGCGCTGACGGAACTCCTCCTCCGCTTGTTCGAGCTCGTGTTGACGCTCTCGGGAGTTGCGCCAGCCAGATTGGATGTGGCGCGCGCACTCACGTCTCCTGACGGCATCGACTTGGAGCACCCTCCTGTCCATTGTTACACGCTGGACGCGTCGCTGACCGCTGTGTCGGCGCCAGCCGCTTTGAATGTGGCGCGCGCACTCGCGCTCTTTCACAGCGGCGATGCGCTGCAGCCTCCTCTCGAACTCCTCCTGCTCTAGCTGCAGCTGGTTCCACCGCAGCTTTGCAGTTCGCCACGCAACTCCAATTTTCCGAGAGCACTCCCGCTGCTTCGCGGCTGCTACGCGCTGCTGCTTCCGCTCCAGTTCCTCCCGTTCCTGTTGCAGCCGCTGTTGTTCCCGTTCCCGCTGCTCCTGTTCGTGCCATCGGAGCTTCGCTCTCCGCCACGCGCGTTGGATCTTGCGAGCGCACTCGCGCCGTCGATTGAGTCGGACGCGCTCCTTCAAGCGCCTGACGGTGTCGCGATGCGCGCGTCGTCGTTGAATGTGCTGGCGCCACAGAGACTGGATGCGCTTGGCGCATTCCCGGCGTTGAACGAACTTGACGACTCGCAGCTGTCGCTCGCGCTCCTCTCGTGCTTGCCGCTTGCGGCGCACGGAAGCGAGCCACGCGCGCTGTATCCGCCGCGCACACTCTCTTCGCCTCACGGCCTCCACGCGCAGTCGCTTTCGCTCTCGCTCTCGGATACTTCGCCGTTTTCGATCGGTGTATCGCCTCCACGCCGTCTGGATATGATGAGCGCACTCTCTTCGTTTGATGCTCTCAAGGCGCTTGAGCCGACGATGGCGCTCTTCAAGCTGCTGTTTCCTCCGAGCAGCAAAGCGTCGCCACGCTTGCTGGATGTGTCGCGCGCACTCTCTTCGCTTCACGGTATGTATGCGCTGCAGCTTTTGCTCGCGTTCCTCCCGTTCCGCCGCGTGCTTTGCCTCCCGCCTCCTGTAGCCACGCCACTCGTTCTGGATGCGTCGAGCGCACTCGCGCCGCTTGACTACTTCAACTCGCTGCTGCTTACGCACTCGCTCCTCGCGCAATCGTTGCTGTCGAGCACTCCAGTGTCTCCAGAATCTCTGGACAACTCGTGCGCGGGCACCTCGATGGAGTTGATGCAGTCGAACTCGACGCTTGGTGAGGAAGTCGCTGATTTGCTGGATCCCCTGCAGCGCTTTCGTCACTCCAAGCAGCGCCTCACTCTCGCTCTGCAACTTGACTGCGATGACCATCTCGACGACGAACGAACGCAAGCGCTGCTCCGTGACCAACTCCTTCGCGTACAGCTCGGCCTGTCGGCGCTGGCTCGCCGCTTCTTCGTGCTTGGCTCGGGATCGATCGACGCGGTTGGTCACGAACGCTCCAATCTTCAGCGACGCCATCTCGCGCGACTGAGATGCGACAAGCTCTGCCTGTCGACGCTTCTCGGTCTCCATGGCTTGTGCAGCGGCAGTCAGTGCGGCGTCCGCTTGCTTCTTCACGCGCGACACTCGCACCTGCTGCGTCAGCCAGACATTCAACCGCGCGCGACTTGCATCCAGCTGATTCTGCTGCAACTGCTCGGCCGCGCGCTGCACTTGGTCGTCCTTGGTCTTCAGCAGTCGATCTCGACTCGCCAACTCCTCTTGGGCTTCTCGGTGAACCGCTGCCAAGTGCGCTTCGAGCAAGATTCGCTTGGAGTTCGCGCCTCGGTCGTGTTCCGACAAATCTTCTGCAGCCATCGTCTCTATCTCTTGCTTCTCTGCTCGAAGCTCCGTATGCTGCTGCAGTTGCCGCTGCTTATCGCGTCGTGCTCGTCGCTCCAGACACCGGCGGTCCACAAATGACTTGATGGTACGGCGCGACATCTCTTGCTGAAGCTGCCTCTCATTGGACAAGCACACTTGCATCTCGCTTTCGTGCGCGACACTCGCTCGAAGCATCTGCTTCTCCGCCTTGGCGAGCCGCTTCTCCAGTAGGCGTTGTTCCAGTCGCATCTTCTGCCGCCATCGCTGAGTCTCCTGATTGCTTTGCTCCGTCTTGGCGTTCAACGCCTTCAGCTTCTTGTCAGTCTGGCTGCGCGTAGCCTCGGCGATCTGCAGCTTCTGCTTCAGCGCGCAGATTGTCATGAACCACTGGATCTTGTGCGCCGCGATCTCTCTACGTTTCTTGTCCATCGTCCGCTGGTGCCTCTCAACCACCTTCTCGTAGTGAAGCTGCATCACCGCTCGCTCGCCTTCGGACTGCCTCCACTTGCTCTCCAGCTCCGTCATGCTCGCCTTCATCATGCTGGTCCACTGCGTTTGGCGTTTGTGCTCGATGCGCAAAGTCCGCTCGTGGTCTCGCTTCGCCTTGGTCCACTTGAGGTTCTCTTTGAAGACGGCCTTTCGAGCCGAGGCTTGGGCCTTTGCTAGGCGTCGGCGCAGGATCCATTCGCGCAGCGCCTGCTTCACGATGCGAGTCGCTTGCTCCCGTCGCTCGCGTTGCTTTCGCAGCTTTTCCTGCCGCTTCTTAATCTGTCGGAGTCGACCTCGACGTCGCCGCCACCAGCGCAAGATCGTTTCTTTCGCGTGCTCGCGCTGGCGCTTCCGTTTGGCGATCCCGACGTAGAACCGCAGGCGATGGAAGCACCTGTGCACGAGATGGAAGTCGCTTGAGCGATGCCCAACCACCTTCCGGTAGCTATACCCTGCCCACAACTTCTGCATCGCACGTGCAGCCGTGTGCTGGTTGTCCAGCCTCTTCCGCTCCTGATCTTGCCGTCGATTTGCCACGCACTGCGTCCCAAACCGCTGGATCGTCCGCTGGGCTGCAGTATTCTGCAGTCTGCGCTTGACTGATCGCTGGTGG
This sequence comes from Phytopythium aichiense, assembly GCA_023338125.1. Taxonomy (NCBI): domain Eukaryota; phylum Oomycota; class Peronosporomycetes; order Pythiales; family Pythiaceae; genus Phytopythium; species Phytopythium aichiense. The sequence goes on from JAADYH010000290.1 coordinate 15,961, forward strand.
TGAGCGTTGTCCCTCCATGACGCGAAGTACCGCCGCAATACCTTCAGCTCGCGCTCGAGGTACCGAGGGGCTTCGTCCTTCTCCACTACCTGAACTGGTCGAGAACGAGTTTGCTGGCATGCAGGGAACACTGTCGCCGGCAGTTGATAGCTCCGATCTACCTCAATTTCGTAAAACCGGTGCCCCATGTCGAAAGCTGCCACTTGAACATCACGGCAGAGGTCGAAAACGCGATCCAGAGCGCTGACACCGGTCTCTTCAGCCTCGGCATCGCACTTCACAGCCCTGCTTTCACCCCCGAAAAGCGCGTCTGGCCCCGTGCTGTACACCGGCTCGCTTCTGGTGCTGATCGGCTGTCTAATGGCCACACTGCCGCTCGCGATAGTGTCCAGCAGTGGCTGCAGCTCGACCTTCCGCTTGATCGCAATGCTTTCGTCGTCACCATTGGCAGATCGATAGCTACTCACAGCAGACACTCCTCTCGTGTTGAGCGATTTGGAGCTGCCACCATACATTTCGTCGAATGGTGTGGACGTCAATGACCCACCGGCGTCAAAGTGGGGCAGCAAATCCAGCGCCTTCGCGATTTGCGATGCCATCGTGATACTCTCGATAGCCTCTTGGCCGGCTGGCTGGCTATAGCATGATGCGGATACAAAGCTGGAGGCGCAGCTTGGAGTCGTCGGTTGGCTGCAAGCCGCACGATTGCTACCTATCGATCTCCCAGCTGAAGCTGTCTGGCTCAGATGAGTAGAAGATGACCCAAAGGCGCTGGGACTGCCTGAGAAGTATCCATTCATCTCAGAGCCACTATCAGGATGGCTGCTTGGACAAGTCGAAGATGCTGCCGCCTCCGATGACACTGATGGCGATCGTGAGCGAATATCCGCTTCACATCTGCGTGTAGAAGCCTGCAGAGAGCTGGTGCAGCGGTTGGTGTCGCTCTCTACGCTGGACGAAGATGGTAGAGACCTGGCTGATGAACTATGAGCACTGCCGACACTGTCGACTGGTGTTGACTCCCGTAGAGTATCGCCAGATGCGACCGGGATCATGTGGAGCGAGAGTCGGGGGATAAAAGGTGGCTGGCGTTCTTCTTCCACATCGACCGCCGAGTTGTCCACTTGTCTTCTGCTGGCAAGCTTCGCTGCAGCGCTGGGTTTTGTTTCAGTAGCTGCATCGGGGTTTTGAGCGCGATTGGTCGTCTGAGTGGTTGCAGATGCCACCAGCTTGTCGTGCACGACAGGACTTGCCAGGCTGCGCTCGAAGGTATCCGTCTGGGTGGCACCTATCGCTTCCTTTGGCAGTAAATTCACTGGCTCAGGGCCCGTAGACTCGCAGACGGATGAGTCCTGGACCTGGCGTTGCGAGTCCATCGCTTCTTCAGCTGCAGGAGACACGTCAGCATTCTCCTTGTCGCCGGAAAGCAATGACGTGACTTCCTGTAGCTGCGTGACAGGAAGCCGCGTGCTCGGACTCTCCGCTCTCTGGCCCTCTGCGCTCTTCTTGAACAATCGGGCACTTGTGTTGCTCTGAGTAGGTTGCTTCGCATCTGGTGTTGCACGAGCAGAACTGCCAGCACGCGAAGAGCTTGGAGTGGTTGGTACAGCAGGCACCGCTGACGAGATGGATCGGACGTGGCTGCTGTCCAAAGACGAGCACGCGGTCGAATCGCTTGAAGCAGGTGCGACCACAAGAGGCAGAACAGGTCGTGACTCCGATGGAGATGCATCCCACGCTTGGTACGCCGTTGCCGCAGGTGTTCGCCCCGAGTTTGATGCGCCGACGAGTTCTCGGCTCTGCAGCTCTGCGGACGACTCTGCTCGGCTCACTTGTGATGGATCTGCCACTCGGAATGCGTCCGGAGCATCTTGAGGTCGGATGCTGGCTGTGCTCCTCGACGCCATCGTCATGGTGTTCTCACGCGACAGCGAGGGCCGCAAATACGTCGGCAAGAGCTTCGCGGCGTTGCTGCGCGTCTCGAGCTCCATCAGATGCAGCAGCGCAGTGGCCACTCGGTCGCTTGGGAGCGCCTGCCACCCCGGGAGATACCGCTCCGTCTGGAGCGCAAAGGCCTCGAGCTTGTGCAGGAGCAACTGGAATAATGACGACGACGACGACGAGGCCGCGAGCACGGAGGACGAGCTGAAGAGCGCGGTCGGGGACGACGCCGACAAGTAGTTGCACGAGCACAGCAGCAGCTCGGACGCGTCGAGCGCGAGTCCGTCCACGAGCGGATTGCGCGACAGACTGACGCCCTGTGCGTCGAAGAAGCGCTGTAGCGCCGGCGAGAGCGCCAGGAAGTCCGTGTCGGACGCCGCCATGCGCAGCAGGTAGGGGAAGAACTCGCGCTCCAGCGCCTGTGCGTCCTCCTCCTCGTCTCCCGCGCCGCTGAGCCGCCGCCGCTCGATGCCGCTGCCCCTCCTCTCGTCGGCCGCGCGCTGCGAGTACAAGTAGACCACCGTCTCGACCACCGCCAGCGACAGTGAGCGCAGCCGGTTCAGCCGCTGCACCAGCGACGCCGGCACGCTCAGCTCGGACGTCCGCGCGCGGGACACGGCGACCGCCGGCAGCACCAGCTCGGCGCGCAGCTGCGCCAGCGCCTGGTCGCGCAGCAGCACGTTCTGCCGCACGGCGTCGCGCACCAGCGCCGCGGGGCTTGCGCGGCGGTCGCCCGGCGGCCTGCGTTGGCGGCTGGCGGTCCTCTGCGCATCTCCATCGCCGCCGCTTCTGCTGCTCAGCACGGTCTGCTTGAGCTTGTACGGACTAGAGAGCCTCCCCGCGCCTGGCGACCCGAGTCCATGCGGTGACTGCGGCCGCCGATCACCCGCCGCTGTCCGCGGGCGTCTACCGCTGCCAGCTCGTGGGTCCTGCCGGCCGAGACTTGCCGCCAGCACGGCGTCGTCCAGCTCGAGCTCCACCAGCAGCCGGCGCTGCTCCCCACGGCGGGAGGCGTCGCCAGCCGCGTCGCGGTCCGCCCACGACTGCCGCCGCGCCATGCTGAGGACCCTCAAGATGCGCAACAAGCGGCACACAGCTGACGACGGTTGGTTTCAACCCTGTTTTGCAAATCAGCAAGCCCCCAGTCAAAACCGACCTTATTTTGTGTTTGAAGTAAAAAGCGATTCCCGGGAATCGATCCTGAAACAGTTGACAAACCGAACCGAGATTTCACAGTTTACAAACGCTAACACACCAGAGCAAAATGGGTGTGGTTCAGCGCCGCATGCGCACAATCATGGAGAAAGTCCGTGCACTCCTCCTTGATGGCGGGCTCCTGAAGTTCCTTTGGACAGAATACCTAAGCCACATGACCACGCTGATCAACATGACACCAAGCTCAGTGACCAATGGACGCACCCCTTACGAGCTGTGGTTCAATCGACTCCCATCCGTGGAGTACATGCGCGTGTTCGGATGTGCGGCTTACGTCCACATTCCTGATCGCTATCGCGACAAACTGGATGCTCGTTCCGCACTGCACATGTACATAGGCCTACCAGAGCACAATAAGGGATACCGTCTTCTCGCCTTGCACACACACACCATCGTGTACAGTCGCGATGTTCGCTTCGTTGAGCACACGTTCCCACTTCTGGCTGACATGCCTAAGATTGTCCCTACTCCGGCGTTTCCGTTGACGGCTTCATCTCCGGCGACAGCCACAAACGTGCCTACCTTTAACACCGCTCAAGAAAGCTCTCAAACGCACTCGTGTCTCTCTCGTTGCAAAAGACACCGACGCGACTGATGCACCAGCGCCAAAGTGCAAATGTACTATGCCTTCGGAGTCGGTATCATCCCGCCCAACACCACCTTCTCACTCCTCCTCTGGAAACATCCTCGCGTCCACTGAGGATATCCGTGGGCATGAGGAACGGTCTGAAGTAGTGTACAAGCTCCTCGCCGCTCGCCACATTGACGTACCATCCACGTTCAAACAGGTCATGCAATTAGCTCACGCCTCTGATTGGCGAGCTGCCGCTGAGTCAGAGTATCAATCATAAGACGTGGATGCTTGTTTCCCCACCGAGGATTCGGAAGATCCTCAAGAATCGATGGGTTTTCGATGTGAAGTACAAAGGCGACGGTTCCATTGACCGCCTAAGGCCCGCCTAGTGATCAAAGGTTTCCTCCAGCAAACTGGCGTGGACTATGCCGAGATCTTCTCACGGGTCATTCGGATGGAAGTCCTGCGATTTCTTCTTTCCATCGCAGGTCTCGTTGCCTATGGGGTTCATCAGATGGACGTCAAGACCGTCTTTCTTCATGGCGTCCTCGAGGAGGACATCTACATGGAACAACCGGAAGGTTTTGTCACCCCCGGGATCACCACGCGGCGTGTGCAAACCCTGAAGTGTATGTACGGGCTCAAACAAGCCCCACACGTCTGGTATCAGACCCTCACAGCTTTCCTCGAGGAGCTGGCCTTTCAAAGGCTCATAAAAGACCAATGACTTTATGGGACGTCTTGACGACCAAACGTGCTACATCGCCGTCTATGTGGATGATTTGCTCATCATTGCACCACCACAGCTCTGGTGACGCGCATCAAAGCGGCTCTCAGTCGTCGCTTTCACATGTCCGACTTTGGGGAGGTTCACTTCTTGCTTGGTTGGTTGATTTCTCGCGACCGCACACGACGAACTATCCACCTCCTTCAACGGAAGTACGCACAAACTGTGCTCGACAAATTCAGTGAGTTCGACTCTCACTCTGCTTCCTCTCTGTGTCAACCGAACATCAAACTCATGGTTGACATGCAACCGAAGACAGAGGGGGGCAGTCATGAAATGGCTTCGTTCCCTTTCCTGGCGGTCGTGGGCAGCATAATGTATCTGATGGTCGGCACACGCCTTGACCTCGTTTACTTCATGAGAGAGGTCAGTCAGTTTCTGACCAACCTTGGCCAACCCCACTGACATGCAGTTGTGCGTGGCCTTCGCTACCACCATGGCAGGGCAGAGCAGGCTACGGCATCGTTCTCGATGGGACGTCTGCTATCCCCACTGAGACCCTTGAGGATCACCTGACCACATACTCCGACTCTGACTATACCAACTGTCAAGACACGCGCCGCTCAGTCGGCGGCTACATCACTCTCCTTGGACTGGGCCCAATCTCTTGGCTCTCTCGAAAGCACCACACGGTTGGGCTCTCCACCACCGAAGCGGAGTACGTGGCCCTTGGCAACTGCATGCAGGAGATGATCTTCCTTAAACTCCTCCTCGAAGAGTTGAGCTTCTCCACCACTCAGCCACTGACAATCCATGAGGATAATCAAAGCTGCATCACGATCTCGAACAACCCGAGCTCCATGGTTGTTCCAAGCACATCGACATCCGCTATCACTTTGTCCTAGAGAAGGTAGAGCGACAGGAGTTTGCGATCACCTACTGTCCGACTAAAGCCATGGTCGCTAACATCTTCACCAAGGCTCTCGACAAGCAACAGTTTAGGTCTCTGAGAGATAAGATTGAGATGACCCCACCACACTCAACGTGAGAACATCTCTCATCCATTTGCCTTTACTCGACGTCCACATGTGTGATGTATTTCGTCAACACTGTTGAGTTTTTACTCCCTGCCTTTGCCAAGGTTTTCTCAACCATAATCGAGAATTGCTTCACCACCCTTTCACCACACGATCTACCAATCCAAACACATGCACAAGCAGCGCTCACAGCCAGTGCATTACTGCATTTTTTCTCCACAACCTTCCTTCCTTTCGGACGAACGACACACGCTCTATCCACGCGCAGTAGTCCTTGAACGCGCTCTGGCAAACCGCTTCGATCACCGTCCGCTCGCCACCTGCCACCTTGAGCACGAAAGGGTGGCCGACACGTCTCGAGTTGAATGCGCCGACGATGTAGAGGCCGTCACCGAGGTTAAAAGCGGTCGATCGCGTCCTGTTGCCGATGTCCAGTAGCATGAGGGTTGGCTCCAAGGTTCTTGAGGTCGACGCACAAACGAGCTCAACGACACGCCACACAAACGCCGCAAACACCTTCCACTTGACGCCGGCGTTGATGTCGACACTGCGCTCGGCTAGCACGCGGCTGAACGCTTCCAGCTCCAGGCCGTATCCGTCGGCTTGATCACCCAGTAGCTGCAGCGCCAGGCCGAACTCCTCGAAGAGGCATTGGCTCGTCGCGTTCGCGGTCAACACCGCCGGGTGGCGGCTGCTTGCCCACTACTCGAACAGCACGTCCTCCATACCGCTTGCAATCCACTGATCCACGGTATCCAAGGCGTCGCCAAACCTTCGCGCTCCATGAAGCCACGAGGCCCCCACGTCCGTGGCACGCGCCCGTGTTTCTTCCACCAGATGACGAGGTACTCGAGCTCGTGCTCCGTCCAGGCTGGGCGGCGGTCGACGATGGAGTGCACTGGATACTCCGTGTCGCTCTGCGCCTCATTCTCGCTCTCGTCGGACGCAGAACTAGAGCTCCTTTTCTCGCTGCTCGACGCCGCGGCCGCGACGCTACGCTCGGCCACAATAGTCTTCTTGGCCTCCGCAGCCATCGCGGCCACCACCGCCCACGCGACCACCGACCACGCGACCTCTACGCCTTCTGCGCCATCGTTACTTTCGCTACTCTCAGAGGCCTTCTTGGCCGCCAATTTATGGGCGAGAGCAACAACCCCAACAGCCTTACTACGCTGTACATCGGAGAGACGCTTCCCCCTGTCCTTTCCATGAACCCCACCCCGTCGCCCGCGCTTGCGCTGTGTCGGCGGCTTAATCTTTCACGACGCTCGCGCCACGACACTCGTGGTCCCCCCCACCTGTCGACTTGGCCGCGGTCTGCTTGGTTGGCGCCATGGGGCTTCGGGCTGCCGTTTTGTAGTAGAACCCTCTGTTCCCCGGGGCGGGACACTGCAAACCGCAGGCGCCAGGCGGGAAGGCGCGGGCGGGCGGGCGGACAGGCGAACTGGCGTGCGTGCACTTCGGGGTCTGCTGAAATGACCTCGACTCAATGCGCGTGGCCAGTGACGCACGTCTTTTTTTGGGTATCGCCCCTCCTCACTTCCCCAAGCGCCTGCGCTGAACCCGTGGCCGTTCAAGCCAAAACGCGAAGGAACGCGCTCAACGCGTGAGATTTTCTATTCTGGGGGAGGAATGACCTCGATCGTCTTTGGCCTGACTGGCTTTTGAAATAACCTCAGTTTTTATACCGTTGGGCCTGCTGATTGGGGTATCTAGCATTTCCTTATCTAACCTCACTGAGATTTATTCTTCCGTCGCTCATTTCCTATCAATCTGATGTTCAAAACCAGGACAATGACACTGGATTATCATGTTTCACCCGGGGAGGCATACAATTCCCAGCATAATTCGGCTTCAACATCCTGGTATACTCAATTCAAGTGATCCATTCTCTGAACAGTCGCAATTTGGTGACGATCCAAGGAGGCTATTGACGTGTGAATCGTCAACCTGGAATTCAGCGCCTAAAACCTTGTTGACGCAGAGAAATTCCTGGCATATCCTATACACGACAAATGAATGGTTCAGACGGATGTTTTATCGCCCCTTGAAACCCACAAATTCGGACTTCGCTTTCAACCGACCTTTTTCTCTCCACCCTTCGTTCGTCTCCTGGCATCCAGACATCTCATTTTGTTTACGTACCACTTCCGTAACGTATGCGCTGCGAGCAGAAATGTTGGTGAAGGCGCTCCAGATGTCAAATAGACGGGAAGTTACGGTTCCGACTTGCACTTGACTCCCGTTTTTACATAATCAAGATGTCAAACAGACGGGAAGTTACGATCCCGACTTGCACTTGACGACCGTTTTTACATGGGTTACATTTGCATACGGTTGGGTACGGCGTTGGTTACGGACAGACTGGACAGCCTCGTTCACTTCAAAGGGGTCGGCCCAGACACCAGTGTGGGCCGATCCACACTGTCGATGACAGCCAAATTTCCCCACCAAGATGTGGGCGGCGCTTTTACGGTCGCGTTCAACGCGCCGACCATGGACTGGGCGGAGCGATTATGGACACGATGCGCGCGCGCCAGGTGACGCGCACGTAATCTGGCGCTCCGTTGGTCGCCGCGCGCTTCAAGGTCCGTCGGGCGGCGTTCCTTGAGCCGGTAAAGGCGGCGCCGTCCGCATCCGCATCTGTGTGTGTTGTGTCCAGGATCTGCATCCGCATTGGCGAGCGCGACGTGGGGAGGCGGGGCGGGTCGCAGGTGCTCGGGGTGCCGCAGAGGCGAGGCCGGCACATGCATGGGTAATCGGTGGATACTGGTATGGACGGCGCGAGTGGCTGCTCGAGCTGCAAGTGTCTGCCCGCCGCGTGAGCGCGTCCATTGCTCCGGTCGCGCTCGGAATGCGGTGGTGGCGGTGGATTTTTCCTCCCTATGCGTAGAGGCCGCTCGCTCAGCCTTCTACCCTCGGCGGTCATCATGACCAGACTCGGCGCGGGAAGAGAGGATCGCGACGGCATGCAGCTCACAGGGCTGGGGTGCCGCGCACATCCTGCCAAGGCTCCGGCGCTTACTTCGGTCGCTAGAGACGAACACCCCGCATGCTTGTCGTGTGTTCCTTTGCGCCGCTGAAAGCCTGAGCTCACATGTCAGTGAGTTGTCGGGAGGGGAGAGAGGATCCCGTCGGTGTCCTACTCGGCGCGGCTGGTGGCGCGGAAGGCGTTGCTAACACCTCGGCTCGTGACGTCTTGAAGCGGAGAACTCATTGCCGAATGCTCGGCGGGCCGTAAAGACGGCGGCTGCCCGGCGATCGAGATCCGTTGCAACAGGTGGCGGCGCGCCGCCCGCTCTCTGCGCGGCTGAAGGCGGGGCGTGTCTTATTGCCGGCGGCGCTCCTCGTCTTCGTCTTATTGTCTTATTGCCGCCGGCGCTCCTCCGTCTTCGTTAGCGTCGCCGGGTTCCGAACCTGCGGCTCACTCGCGCTTCCGCCGCCCGCCGCGCAACCGGACGCCTCCGCCCGGTATTGACCGCTCATCCAGCTCTTCCCACCGCTCCCAGGTCCCAAGCTCTTCCCATGACGCTCGACTGCCGCGCGCGGCGGCTCGAGCTGCCGCGACTTGCGTCCCCACTGGTCAAGCGCGTCGCGTGGGAGGCCTCGCCCTCTCCTGCGGCGCTGCCGACGCCGGCGCCAACCGCCGGCCGGGGCCAGCGACTCAGTCCCGTGGAGACCAAGACGCTGCCGGCGCTGGCGCCCGTGCGCCGCCTGCCGTCCATCACGCGGCCGGTGATGGTAATGCAGACGCCCGCTGTGATAGCCCCAGCAGCGCAGACGTCGGCGGCGGACGAGCGCACGATCCGCGACCTGGCGGCGCGGCTGGCGCTGCTGCTGCACGCGCGCGAGTGCTGCCAGGGCCGGCAGCCGCTGGACGCCAGCGCCGCCGCGAGCAAGGACGGCTGCCAGCTACGCAACTGCGGCGTGGCGCGCGGCGTGCTCGACCACTGCCAGGAGTGCTTCCTGCGCGACGGCGAGTGCCACGTGTCGTGCGCGCAGGCCAAGCGCCTGTTGCGCCACTTCCGCCGTTGCCGCGCGCGCGGCGGCCCGGCCCAGACGTCCTGCCGCCTCTGCGCCGTGCTCCACGCCGACTTCCCATGGGCACTGCGCCACGCCGCCTCGCTCTCGCCCGTGTACCTTCGCTCCAATGTCACGTCCAGTGTCAACGCCACGGCAAATGCCGAGCCGGCCGTGCGCCTGTGCCGCGTCGTGAGCGACGAGTCCGACCGCCCAGCCAAGCGCAGACGACAGGGAGAACCTGTATTTATAGAATGAAACGCTGCGAATCCTCCTGGTCTCTTTCCGCTCACGTGTTCTTACTTCAATGGTTATCCCGCTCGAACGCCATCAGCCTGCTTGCGCCGAGCTTCGCTTTTAGCTCGCGGCGTTGACGTCTCGGTTCCAGAAAGTTGCCTTGGATCGACTGTTGGTACAGCGCAAGACGTTCCGGGTGCACTTGAGTACAACCTTCTTGCTCGCGAGCTTGGGATTCCGGAACTTCCGCATCTCCGCGATCTCCTTCGCCTTCTTTTTGGACGGCTGCTCCTTCGCTCGGATGTCCACCTCTGAGTTCATGGGCGGCCCCGGCCGGCCGCGGCGCTCGCAGTCGAGAAGCAGCACCAGCATGTCTTCAAAGCGCTCTTGCGTCGGCTCAGTCA
>JAADYH010000291.1:0-26108 GCA_023338125.1 Phytopythium aichiense
ATGGCGACCGACACGCTCTGGATCTCTTGAAGAAGCCCCGGGATCCGGCAGATGCGAGTCAGCTTGCAGATCACACTGGTGTGGGTGTCTTTCGTCGAGTGCTTCAGGCGATAGACTTCAGGTTCTTGGGAAGTCGGTGGGAGCTCCGTGTGCGCGTCCATCGTCGAGTCAATCTCCGAGGCCGTCTCCCCGACGGTCTCGAACGGAGCATGAACAGCGCGATCAGTCATCTCCTCGTCCTCCGTCTCCGCGACAGTCTCAAATGGGGCGTCAGCAGCCTGATGGCTCCATCAGAGCCGTTGGATGTGCTGCTTGATTGTGATCGCCCGGAATTGCTCGCTTGGAGTTGGAGACACTGTCTCCAGGGATCTTCCAAAAAGTTGTTTTCGTTGGTCAAGGCCAACAGAAACACCCAAAGGACACCAACCATTTTTGCTCAATTTGCGATCAAGATCTCTTGCTTCCTGGGACTGAGAGTGACTCGAGTCTTCTTTGAGTGGAAGATGGAGCCTCCGCAAGCGACCAACTCGGCTACACAGTCGCCTCCGGCCCAGCTGGAAGCAGCAAAGGCCATCGCGAGGAGTGCGCTGTCAAGCACCGTGTCGGGAATCTCTACTGGGACGGCGTTGATCAGCAAAGCGGCTCCAGCCGTCTCCAGCTACATTTGGGGGGCCTGGGGCAACTTGAGTGTGCATGGGCCGCGTTTGACCGATGCGGCGCAGTCGAGTCTCCCGACGACGACTGCGGCCATTGGCGCTGTTGCTGGCGCCGCGACAGGGACTGCGGCAGTGGCGGTTGCCGTCCCTGTCGTTCATGCAGTCGGATTCACGGCCACAGGCATCACTGCTGGGTCTGCAGCGGCGGGGATGATGTCGTCTGCTGCAGCGGCAGCGGGTGGCGCCATCAGCAGTGGCAGCACTGTCGCCGTGTTGCAGAGCATCGGCGCACTCAGTGCCGTCCCGGGCGGTGTGATTGTGCCCGTCGCGCTTGGGGCGGCCGCCGTTGGCTTGGCGATTCCCGCCGTCTCGAACTTCATTTGGAGCGGGGCTCCAACCACGAGTGATTCGGCCGAGACCCGGAGCTGTGGGGTTCTGCGTCGCTCCATGGAGCAGTCCTCTATCCAACTCGGCGAGTCCTGCGGAGTTCTCCCACTACAAAGCCGATCGAAGCTGTAGGCTGATGCGGTCGACACGACGATGGGAGAAGTGGCTAGCCACAGAGGGACTTGCTGATGGCATTGTCTGGAAATTGCAAGGCTCTCAACCAGGGAGAGACCCATTTCCACTGCATCAAGTGCTTTGTCGTCGCTATTATTAGTTGCGTTGGAGTGCCATGTTGTTCTTTCGGACGCCCCTGGAGTGACGAAGACGGCATCCTTGTCACCGCGTTTGATGCATGCGCTCCCCTGAGAGACCGATCTCATCTGCCATGGAGGCTGCTCCTCCGTCCGCAGAGCCACCCTCCGGCGTGCTCATCGCCAATGAGGTAGTCCCGCTGCATTGCGTCCGTGCCTCAGGTGAGATCCTGCTCACACTCGTGTGGTGTCGCCCGCGCCGCAGACCAAGCACCTCGCAGACCGCCTGCAGACAGCGCTGGTCAAGGTCAAACGCCTCAACCGCCTCGAGGCGGCGCTGGTCGACGTCTTCGCCGAGGTGATGGAGCGTTCGGGCTCGGTGGAGACGGACACGTCATCCGACAGCGGGCTCGCGGACCACGAGGCGGCCTTCCGGCGCAGTCGGTGGAAGGAGAACTTGCTCAAGAAGGCTGAGGGCGACCCCATGTCGCTGCTCAACGCGCTGCGTACGCACCTGCGCGTGCAATTCGCGACGCTGGATCAGCAGCAGCGACAGGTGGCGCAAAACGTGTCGGCCATCGCGTCGCGCAGCCAAGTGTACGACCTTCGTTCTCGATGACACGCCCCGGCTCGTGATGTTAACGACAATTTCTAGGCGTGAACAGAGTGCGCGGGATGAGATCCGGCAGCTGGAGGCCGCCACCGCCGCACTTAAAGAGCAAATAGCGGTGCTTGAGCGGCAGGTAACGATCTCCGAGGCCGAGAAGGCTCGCCTAGCCAAGCAGCACCGATCGTTCCTGGACAAGGCCCGCGCGCAGCTAGCGCAGACGCGAGAGCAGCTCCAGGACGCACAGCATGCCACCGAGCAACAGGAGCAGCAAGTGCGTTGCTGGATTCTTCGAGTCGCTGACTGGCTGGTGGTTCTGACTTGCGTTGCACTGTGCCACATGATGCAGCTGCGAACGTTGAAGGACTCGAACGATCAACTCCTGGTGCAGCTCAAGAGCCGAGGGGAGGGCGACAAGTTCCCTCAAGGAGCGTCTTCTGAGCCGATTGCATCCGTCGTGGCGTCCAACCCCACCATCCAGCGTTGCGGCAGCGTCATTGGAGGCGATCTGGTCGGGAACACGCCTGCGGAGAACCACAAGCTGCGACGAGCGCTTCGGGAGTACGAAACCAAGCTGGACAAGGCGGAGGCGGCGCGCGAGGAGTTGCGCAGCGAGGTGCAGCGGCTGCACAAGCAGATTGTGGGCTACCGGCAAAGCACGCAGACGCAGAACTACGTCAAGCTTGAGAAGGAAGAGCGGAGGTTGAATGAGCTCACAACTGAGCTCAAGCACAAGCTGACTGAGAGCGACACCGAGCTATTGCGGACGCGCGGAGCGCTCAAGGAGCGCGAGGCCCTCATCCAGCAAATGAAGGACGAATACGGCAAGCTGTTCTCGGCGCTGCAGAAGCACAAGACGGCTACATCCGGGCAGCTTCTCTCACCCGGTAAGCTGACGCGCGTCGCCAGCTGCACCAATTTTGGCGGTGGTGTGAGACCTGCGGGACAATCGGCTGAGGTAGACACTCGCGCGAACGACCTGAATGCTCTCGGGACTGCCGGAAAAGCTCGGGGGAGGCTCCAGTCGGCGAACGACCACCCGTACCTCGTCGACCTCTACCGCGTCAAGATCGAGGAGCTGGAAAGGCAAGTCGAGGGCCTGCAGGTGCAGATCCGCAAGATGATCGCGTCCGAGTACCGGCACAAGCAGCAGAACCGCCTGTTCCGCGTGGAGAAGAAGCAGCTCGTGGACGTGTGCGACGAACTGCGCGCCGACCTCGAGAAGGCGGTGCTCACAAGCGCCAAGTCCATGACGGCGACCAAGGCGCTGTCGATGAGTGAGCCGTCGATTGGCCTAAGCGGGACCAGAAACGGCACTATCGTCTCGGAGACAACGAGTGGAGGCTCCAAGACGCTGCGGACGTCCGTATCCGGTACGCTGAACGAGGTCAAGCGACTACGGCAGCGCAACCAGTTCTTAGAAGAGCGATTCCGCGCGGTGCTGCACGCCGCCGGTCGATCCAGTCGAGCGGGAGCGAGTCGGGACAAGAATGCCGAGGTGAGGGAGGGCTCGGAGCCAGCATCCGAGTCTCTAGACCACGAGCGAGCGGAGAAGAGCGAGCGCTCGAACAACGCCGCTCCCAACGATGAAGATGCTGAAGAAGCAGAGGCGCCAATCAGTTTAACGGCGTCGCGCGGCAGCTCTGCCGGTCCGAGAGAGAAGCTGAGCGTCGAAGAGACCGACCCGCCAGAGGTCTTCCGCTCCATCGACCCGACGATGCTCGAGTCGCTGCAGCAGGTCAAACGGACCGCCCGCGTTCGGCCCAAGTCGGCAGCGGTCGTGTCGGCGCTGCGGAGGTGACAGGAAAGAGGGAACGGAGCTATTTTCGCCAGCGGTGACGCGCTGCGAGGCGACTCGAGCCAAGCGACGGTTTGGCGCGTGGGCTTGCGGAGCTGGCGGGGAGAAGATGGACACGGCGCGCACTGTGGAGAAGCATGAGCGCGTCGGCCGCGCGCTGGAGCAGATCAACGGGTTGCGATATCGTACGAGGCTGTCGGAGTTGGCTGGTGGTGGGCAAGAGGCTGAGGACAGGCTTTGGGGCTGCAGGGTACCATGCGCCGGCAAAGAAGGCCAAGGAGCAGCTGACGTTCAACTCGGACGACGATGAGGATAATGGGAAGAGCGACAGCGACGGAGACGGAGACGACGGCGGCGAGGATAGCTCGAATCTGTCGCTGGACGAGCACATCGAGCACATCCTACGCAAGACGCGGACGATCGCGTTGCTCAAGATTGCCAACAACACGGCGGAGATTGTGTCACCTGACGATGAGGTCGAGGAGGACGAAGACGACGAGTTCGAGGGCGACTACTGCGAAACAATCGAGGAGGACGAGGAGGACGGGAGGCAGGCGGAGGCCAAGGCATCCCGAACCGGGAGTTTTCGGAAGCTCGCGAGCATGCGCAAGCCCAGCAGCGTGTTCCACCTTGAGGACACAGAGGAGTCCGCGGCGGCCCAGCGGCTGGCGAGGAAGCTCAGCACGTACCTGTGCCTCCCGCGCGTGATCAGCTACCGCGATCTGGAAGCGGTGCGCGCTCGTGCTTGAATTCCTTGTGCAGGTGTGCTAGCTGATGCTGATGCTGGAAGCAGATCACGGAGACGCTGCTGGATGAGCGCCGCGACGAGAGTGAGGAGTACGCCGACATGATCGACTACCATGTGGACTCGGCGCGCGACTCGTCAAGCGCGGGTGATGGCGGGGTCGCGCTCGAGGATGGGTCCGAGGCTCCGATCTGGAAGCGCCGCCAGTCGGTAAGGCGCTCCAGACGCATTCGAGGCGTTGGGGACGTGTTGGAGCACTCACGGCGCTCGTTGATGGGCTGTGGCAGCGTCCAGTGGGGCCGCTAGACGTCCCTGACGACCCGGTGGACTTGGAAATGGTGCGTTCTCGACGCGCGGAGGGTGACTCGCGCAGCAACTGACGAGCTCTCGCGATCCGCGACCAACAGCACCAGCGGCGCTTGTTCATGGAGGCGAACCAGTTCGGGCGCTTCTCCAGCCGGGTGAGTCTTGCGTCTTGCACATCCGGTGGCGTCTTGCGTGCTATAGCTCTGACGCCGTCACCTCTCAGAACTTCTTCACGGTGTCCAGCAAGAGTCTGCTGAACAAGCAGAGCATGAAGCGGCTCGAGTCCAGCGGCAGCCTCCACCTGAGCGCCAGCGGGAGCGCGGGGGAGATGACGATACCCATGCTCAAGAAGGGGTCCATGCGCAGTGTCAGCAGCCAGGAGAGCCGCCACAGCCTCAACGGAGCCACCGTCGCGGAGGAGGACGACAGCGGGGGCGAAGACGCCTCCGAGCTGTCGCTGCAGCACCCCAGGGGACCGAACGGCGAGCGCGGCAGCATCTTCCTCGAGGAGGATTACGTCCAGTGGCGCACCGAGATCAAGGAGGACTATCTGGCGTGGATCAACGCCAAGGTGGAGGCCGTCAAACGGCGCAAGAGCCGCGCCAAGAAAGAGGCGGGCAAGAAACCGCGCTGGCTGCTGCTGTACGAGGCCAGCAAGCGCCGGCCGGCGCGCGACGAGCAGGACGCCAAGTAGCGGCCCGGGGGGAAGAAATCTGACAACCAACCTGTGTTACTGATGACCGCTCGCCTAGTGGCGGGTCCTGACGGCCCGATGACCTGCCTGGCTGCCTTAAGCCTTAGCGCGCGCCTTGACCTCTTCCTCGATCTTGACCTTCTCGATCTGGTACTTGGCCACGGCACCCGGCAGCGCCGACGCGAACCCGTAGACGAAGACGCCCGAGAAGCCGAGCAGGAGCAGCCGGTTGCGCGTGCGACGCGCGCGGCCGCGCGGGTCCAGCGCCTCGACAACCGCGGCGGACGAGTCGCGCAGCTTCTGAGCGCCGCCGGCCGTCGACTCGCGCAACTTCTGCGCCGCGCCGGCCTGCAGCTCGCCGGCCGTCTCCTGCGTGCGCGTCTTGAGCGTCTGCGCCGTCTCGCGCGCCGCCTGCGTCAGGTGCTCGGCGTTGGCGCGTAGGTTCTGCGCCAGGTGCTCTTGGTTGGCGCGCAGGTTCTGCTGCACGCGGCCGCCCACCTCAGCGGCCTTCTGCCCGGCCGCCGCGCGCGCGTCGTGCGCCGCGTCCTGGATCTTGTGCTTGGCGCTCTCGGCGCGGTCCTCGACCTTGTCGCGCAGGTTACTGGCGGCTCCGGCCGCCTTCTGGCGCAGCTCGTCGGCCTCGCGCTTCATCCTGCGCCTCACCGTGTCCGTCGCTGACTGCCAGCGCCTCCGGACGTCGTCCATGGCCGTCGGGAACGATCCGCCATTTCCATGCGAAGCGCAGCGCTCGATCCGACCGTTGCCCGCTCAAAGTCATAACCTGCGCAGTGGAATAGTCACTCACTCGCGTCATGACCCGTCGAACGGCATGATCGTGTGGTCCACGCGCGTTCCAGTGATGGGTGTCGGATTGCGCAGAGCGCCGGAATGACGGTCGATCTTTTAAGTGCGCGCTTGTCATCCGCTAGGTTCGCTTGACTCCTTGGTTAGGTGCGGTTCGTAGCCGCTCGCCAGCCGCCTTGCCCAATCATTTCCGCGGTCTCCCCCTCCGGCACCCGCTTGCTCGCCTTCCTGCCTCGCTGCCGCCGTCGCTGCAGCCCCCAGGCCGCTCCCGCCCCCTCCTCCCTCCCGTCAGCCCCCTCCCCACCATGTTCAGCGGATTCGGACGCCGCGGCGGCGCGCCCGCCGAGGAGCAGGCGCTGCCAGCGAACGCGCCGCCGGCGAACACGCTGCAGCAGAGCAAGCCGGCGTCCAGCGCGGCCGCCGGCCCCGGCGGGTACTCGTTCGACCCGTCGGGGTTGGAGCGCGCGGCCAAGGCGGCGCGCGAGCTGGAGAACTCGCGCTACGCCAAGGACGCGTTCAACCTGGCCAAGGACACGGAGCGCACCAAGCAGTTGGAGCACCAGGCGCAGATCAAGGAGCAGGAGACGCTGTACAAGCAGTACGAGATTGTGCGCGTGCAGAAGGAGGGCGAGCAGCGCCGGCTGACGCTCGAGGAGGAGACGCGCCAGCACCAGCAGCGCGCGCAGTACCAGGACCAGCTCAAGCGCAAGCAGTACGCCGACCAGCTGGCCGCGCAGAAGTACATGAAGGAGCAGGAGCTCAAGAAGCAGGAGGAGATGGTCGCGCGCCAGGAGGCCTCGCGCCGCAAGACGCTCGAGTACGAGGCCGAGCTGCGCCAGAAGACGGAGCTGGCCAAGGTCGCCGCCGAGGTCGAGGGCAAGATCAAGCAGGAGCGCCTTAACCACGACCTGCACCTCGAGGAGGCACGCGTGCGCGCCAAGGAGTACCGCGAGACGGTGCTCGAGGGCATCAAGCTCGCCGGCTCGACGGTCGGCGCCGGTGTCATGGCCTTCGTGGACGACCGCGAGAAGCTGACGGCCACGGTCGCGTCGCTCACGGCGCTGGCGCTCGGCATCTACACGGCCAAGGTGTCGACGGGCGTCGCGGGCAAGTACGTCGAGGCGCGCCTGGGCAAGCCGTCGCTGGTGCGCGAGACGTCGCGCCGTTCGGTCGTGCAGGTGGCGGCCAACCCGCTGCCGTCACTCAAGCGCGTGCTGCGCCTGCAGAAGCCGCACGACGCGCTTGAGGGCGTCGTGCTCGAGCCCAAGCTGGACGAGCGTCTGCGCAGCGTGGCCGTGTCGACGTTCAATACCAAGAAGAACCGCGCGCCGTTCCGCCACCTGCTGCTGCACGGCCCGCCTGGTACGGGCAAGACGCTGTTCGCCAAGGCGCTGGCGCGCCACTCGGGCCTCGAGTACGCCATCCTGACGGGCGGTGACGTGGCGCCGCTGGGCCGCGAGGGCGTGACGGAGATCCACAAGCTGTTCGACTGGGCGTCGCATAGCAAGCGCGGCCTGCTGCTGTTCGTGGACGAGGCCGACGCGTTCCTGCAGAAGCGCAGCAACACGGTCATGAGCGAGGACATGCGCAACGCGCTGAACGCCTTCCTGTACCGCACGGGCGAGGCCAGCGACAAGTTCATGATCGTGTTCGCCAGTAACCAGCCGGAGCAGTTCGACTGGGCCATCAACGACCGTATCGACGAGATGGTCGAGTTCCGCCTGCCGGGCCACGCCGAGCGCGTGCGCATGCTCAAGCAGTACTTCGACGACCTCATCCGTTCGCCCAAGAACTCCAAGGCCAAGAAGATCTACGTCGAGGACATCGAGGACGACGTGTTCGAGGACATGGCCACGCGCATTGAGGGCTTCTCGGGCCGTGAGATCTCCAAGCTCGTCATCGCGTTCCAGGCGTCGGCCTACGGCTCGGCGTCGTCCAACTTCACCAAGGCCATGATGCAGGACGTGCTGGACCACCACCTGACGGCCCACGCGCAGAAGGAGGAGTGGAAGAACTACGTCGGTCCGAGTGAGAAGCACGACAAGCTGGCGCAGGCTGTCATCAGCGAGTAGGCGACGTCGTGCGCAGCCGCTCCGTCAGCGCCTGCCTCGAGTTGTTGGCTCGCTGCCGGGGCGTCTTCGATGGAGAGTCCCCTCTCCGCCCCACGCGCTCGCCATGTGGTCACCTGTATACGATAGAGACTAGACTAGTTCCTGGTTGGTGGGCGCTACTCGGTCTTTCACCGCCTCGGCGCGGCTGGCATCGACTTGCTCGCGCCGCGCGAACTGCAAGAGAGAAGAAGAGGAGAGAAAAGCAAATAAACAGAGCCGGGAAGAGCACACGCAAAGCACCGTCGTTGGTTCCAAGCTACCCCTCGGTCTGTTAGGCGGTGCCGCGTCGTCAACCAGGATACTCAAAGACTGTTGACGTCGCCGATGATGTTGACCTTGTACCCCTTGAACAAGGGCGGCAGCGCCGCTTCCAGCTGTCATGGCATGCGAGCTGTGAGCACGAGCGCATCGGCCGGATGAGAGGAGCACAAAGCACTTACGTCGCGCTTGAGCCTCTTGGTGGCCGCCACGAGCGAGTCGATCTGCGGCTGCAGCTTGCCCGTCGCGTCGATCAGCTCGGCGTTCTTGTCCTCGAGACTGGCGATCTCGCGGCGAGACTTGCCCACTTGCTTGGTCAGCATCTCGAGACTCGCCACGTGCCGGTCCAGGTATCGGTCCGATGTCTGAAGGAGCACGAGCTGCTGCAGCCGCTTGTTCGTGAGCTCGGCAATCGCGCCATCCACGGCCGACTGCAGTCGCTTCACTGTCTCGGCGCTCTGCTGCTCCAGCAGGGCTGCACATGGCCACAACACCAGTCCATCCATCAGTAGCTGAAGTCCGCGGAAGCCCAACCAGCGCGATTCAACGCACGCGAAGAGCCCTGGAACTGGTTCGCAAACGCCACGTTGTCGCCATCCGCCAGCTCCACCTGCCGCTGGCGCAAGAACGCCCGAAGTTCCATCAAGTCGTTCAGCAAGCGAGTACGGAAGTCCGCGTCGCTCAGCAGTCCGACGCGTGTAGCTGGGTTGGTCTCGACCTCGCTCTCAGGGACGTCCAACGTGATTTCCTGGGTGTTCTCGCCTTCCACGGCGGTCACCTCGCTGGTGGTAATGTCCCAGTCAATCTCGACAGGGGTGTCGTCGCTGCCAGCAGAGACGCCGCCATCTTGCTCCGCCACCGTTTCAATGCCCCAGTCAATCGCTCCAGCGTCAGCCACGGCGTCTGCTGTGCCAGCGTCGTCCAGCGTGATATCCCAGCTGATCTCGGTCGCCTCGGCCTCGAAGTCGAGTGACACGGGCGATGGCTCGTCCAGACTGTCCTCAGCCTCGTGCAGCTCCTTCAGTGCCGTGAAGAACTTGTAGGGGGCCGAGACGAGCTCGAACGCTTCCTCCGTGGCGCACGGCGACTCCGACTGCGCCTTCCCGGCCTTGGTCGTCTTCTTCGCCTTGCCCTTGCTAGACGCAGTCCCCTCGTCCGCAGCCGTCTCCATCACGGGCGGCTCGCAGCTGTGCAGGTACGCCTGCAGTGCCTCATGGTACTCGATCGCGCGGAGCACCTCCCCGGCGCAAACTGACTCCCCCACTGCATGGAAGATGCTCGGCAGCTCCAACGGCAGGCGCTGCAGCTCGGCACGAAAGTTGTCGCCCTGCGATGACACGCAAGATACGGTCGTCAGGCTCCGGCATCCGGTGCGTCGAGCGATCGTGAGTACACGCACGGGGATGCCCATTTCGGTGCAGGAAGCTTCGAGCTTGCGCTTGTACTCGGTGATGCTCCTGTGAAGGTCCTGATAGGAGTGTTGGGAGGAGGAGACGCCTGTCAGAGTGCTGCGCACGCAGTCGAGACCGTACATGACGCATGCACCTGACCTGGATCTTGGACTTGTTGTCCGCGACCTGCTTGTCGTTCTGCTGCATCGCCTTCTTCAGGAACGGGCTGTCGTGCACCACCGGCATCCATCAGTACTTGGGTACGGCCGACCACCACCGGGCGGCACGTACACCTCGAAGGCCGTATTCTGCGCGATGATCCGCGCGGCCTCGGCGGCGAACACGTTGTTCTTCTCATACTGGCGCACGAGCGCGCCCCACTGGCGCAGCACGGGCGACGTGTACTGGCCGAAGAAGTTCTTGCCGGCCCCCTCGTCCGACGCGGCCAGGGCGGCCAGCACGCGCTTGCAGTCGAAGTAGTGCACGTCCTCATGGTCGGGCGTCCTGGCGCGCAGCTTGGCCAGCTCGTCGCTCGCGAGCGGCAGCGCCGGGTACAGCACGGCCACGGCCTCGCGCAGCTGCCGGTGCTGCTCCTGCCACTTGGCCGGCACCACGCGCCGGTCCACCAGCGCCTCTAGCGGCCACGGAAGCGCGCGCACGGCGGCGGTCAGAACCTGGGGACAAGGAGCGCGATATGTACCAGGGGAGAACGCACCCAGGAGCTGCTTGTACTGGATGTCGATCGGCAGCTTGCGCCGGTCCGCCATGTTGCTCGCGTCGGTCTTCGCGCAGTTCGCCACTCCGCTCTCGTGCTTCGAGGTTACGCATCGTAACCTGATCGTATTGAAGAGGGCCTCTATGTATTTCGTCGAGGTGGTGTATCTATTACTGGAGGATATGTTCCTGCACGGATAAAGGTTTCTGTATTGACACAAACAGAAACAATAGAAACGGAATTGAAAAGAGTTTCTCATCTTTGAAGCAACCTTCGCGACACTCGCCAACGTCAATCCAACCGAGGTGCCCAACTCGATCTCCAAGTTCTTCTCCAGGTGCTGCTGCTACCGCCCCTGCTGCTGCTTCTCCCGGTCCACGCTCGCCCTCTCTGACCGCGTGCGCTGGCGTGCGTGTTCCCCTTTCGTGTGTCCAGAGCGATGCTGCTGCGCGTGCGCTCCAAGAACGGCATCTGGCGCGTGCCGGACCTGTCGCCGCAGTCGACGGTGGCGGACGTCAAGGCGTGGATCGCGGCGCACCACGCGATCGCGGCGGACAAGCAGGCGCTGGCGCTGGACGCGCAGGGCGGACGCACGCTGACGGACGACGCGCAGACGCTGCGCGCACTGCAGCTGGGCCACGGCGACATGGTGTTCCTCGAGTACGACGGCGAGCTGGTCGGCGCGGGCAGCGCCGGGGGCAGCGCGGCGACGGCGGCCACGATCCGCACCAAGATCGCGGCGGACGGAACGCTGACGCCGGTCACGTACGAGGACGTGGGCGACAAGCGCGGCTTCCGGCCGGGGCTCAAGTCGCTGCGTGATATGAAGATGCACTGGACGCTGGGCGAGTTCATGCGCATGGACGCGCAGTTCGAGTTCAAGATCAGCGCGCAGAAGGAGGCGAACGTGGCGCAGGTGGTGCTGGACGGTGCCGCGTGCGACGACTTGCAGCGATACCTGCGCCAGTTCGCGTTCCAGCAGTCGCGCTGCGGGTGGCTCTACGGGTCGGTTGACGCCGAGAGCCGCAAGGTGACGGTGGACTTTATCTACGAGCCGCCGCAGCACGGCGACCCGGACGGCTTCGATGTACTGGACGACCCGATGGGGGACCGCGTGGACGCGATCGCCGCCGCGCTGGGCCGCGAGCGGGTCGGCTGGGTCTTCTCGCACCCGCCGCGCGAGGACGAGAGCTTCCACCTGTCGTCGCGTGAGGTGCTGCTCGCGGCGCAGCTGCAGGCGGACGCTGGCGGCCGCGGCTCGCTCTTCGTGACGCTCAAGGTGACGCTGGACAAGCAGGGCCAGGCGAGCTTCGAGGCGTTTCAGCTGAGCGACCAGTGCGTCGACATGTTCGCGGCCGGCGCGCTGGTCGAGAACGAGGCCAACCCCAAGGCGTGCGCCGTGCCCGAGACGTTCACGGCGCTGGTCGAGATGAAGCCGGCGGAAGAGGTGGACAACAACTTTTTCCTGTGCGTCGTGCCCGTGGCCACGCACGACTCGGGCTTCAAGAGCGACTTCCCCAAGCTCAACCGCGAGGGCGACGCCGGCCGGCGCTCGCGCGGCGCGCTGCAGGCGCAGCTGACCAAGTACCGCAGCGAGGCGTACGCGGCGCGCATCCGCGACTTCCAGCTGCTCGTGTTCCTGGCCGACTTCCTCGACATTGACGCCGACATGCCGGCCGTCTGCCAGGCCGTGAGCGACCCGGACGCGGCGCTCGACTCGGGCTACCAGCTGCTGATCGACTCGGTCGCCGGCAGCCACTAGGACGCGACTGATCGGTAACCGCGCCGGCCGCAGTGCACACCGGATAAATCCATCGCCCGCCGCGTGTCTGCCGCTCGGATCAGATCGGACCCATTCGCATGTTCAACCACGCTGGTCCGGTAGTGTAGTGACTGACATCCGCTTGAACGTGTCCTGCTGGCATTGGAGGCTGTGCCATTCGCATGCTGTCAAGCAAATGCAGTGTGTAGACGAATGGGAGTCGGCCATCCCGCCCATGCAGACGTCGGTCGCTGTTTGCTTACCCATCTGCCTGAATGCGCGCGTGACGGAGCGTCGGTCACCTTGTCGTGAGCTTCCACCGAAGAACCCGCCATCACTCTCGTCGAGAACACACTGGACTTGAGTATGGATGGAGTTTCTGCGGAACTGCACGAGCGCATCCTCTGTTGCAACAGCAAACTGGTGTGAATGAATGAGCGACCGAGTCGACTGCCCTGATACAGTCAGAGAATTAGCAGGCTGCTTCAAGCTCAAGCAGTGTTTGAGCTCGATACTAACCATGCCGTCCGCACAGAGGCGAGCTCCACGTATATCCCCGTGGGGGCTGCATGATCGGCGGCGGCGATGGGCGTCGGCTGCTTGTTTTTCCTGCTCGCACAGCAGCAACCAGGTGCCAGTCTTTTTGGTTCTGGGTTTTCTTTGCGCCTAAACCCTCCCTCCCATTGGCTGAAATATGGTTCTGAATACCTTTCGCGTTATGTGATTGGCCGAAAACCGGTGGCGGCTCCTTGACGACGAACGACTCGCAAAGCGGCGCCGCGCCGCCAGCGGCTCTCTCGCTCATGGCATTGGCAGCAGCGCAGTTCTCAATCGGACGCGGCGGCGGCGGGCCCTCTCCTCCTCCTGCTGCTCCTCCCCCGTAGGCGGCGGCCTTCTCTCCCTTCCCCCCCGTATCCCACAGCCAGCCCGACGATGGTCAAGGCGAGCACGGTGCTCGAGGTGGCGGCGCTGGTGGCGGCGCTGGTGGTGGCGGCGGCGGCCACGCGCGCGCGTGCCCGGCGGTCGGGGCGCTTCGCGGTGCAGCAGATGCTGGACGTGGGCCGGCGCGAGCTGGAGCTGGTCAAGGACATCGTGTACTTCGACACGTCCGTGGAGCAGGGCACGCCCAAGCCGCGCGCGACGGCAGCAGCCGAGCCGGACTACTGCGCGCCGCACTTCACGCTCGAGCGGCGGCCCAACAGCTCGACGGCGCTCAACGACGAGGGCAACCCGATCCTGGTCGTGGGCGTGTGCGGCGGCTCGGGCTCGGGCAAGACGACGCTGTCGCGCGCCATCATCTCGGAGTTCGGCGCCAGCCGCGTGTCGTACCTGTCGCACGACTACTACTACAAGGACCTGGGCCACCTGAGCATGGCGCAGCGTGCCGAGCACAACTTCGACCACCCGGACTCGCTCGAGACCGATCTGCTGGTGCGGCACCTGCGGCAGCTGCGCGCTGGCAAGGCCGTGGACGTGCCCGTGTACGACTTCGGCACGCACTCGCGGTGCCCCGAGACGCGCGCCATGCAGCCCAACAGCGTCATCCTCGTCGAGGGCATCCTCATCTTCGCCGACCAGGCACTCGCCGACCTCATGGACATCAAGATCTTCGTTGAGACGGCCGCCGATATCCGCCTCGTGCGCCGCCTGCGCCGCGACATGGAGGAGCGCGCGCGCACGGCCGAGTCGGTCATGAACCAGTACATGAAGACGGTCCGCCCCATGCACATGATGTTCGTCGAGCAGTCCAAGCGCGTGGCGGACATCATTATCCCGCACGGCGTCAACTCGGTGGCGCTCGACATGATCATCTCCCGCCTGCACAGCTTCACGGCGGCGGCCACCAGCTCCTCGGGCTCCACCAGCAGCCTCGACGACGAGGTCGAGTGCGAGCCCATCGCCGACAAGGAGGACCAGGTCGTCGGCTGTCTGTGATGACGGCTCTGCGTGTGCGTGTGTTTTGGATGGCGTCGAGTCCGGTGTTAGTTATTGTGAGCCTGCGGATGGAGGAGGTAGCGTGGCGGTCGCTGGCCGGGAGCAGGCGCAGCGGCGGTCAGGCAGACAGACAGACAGACACTCGCGGCCGAGGAAACAACACGATCGAGCGATCAAACTCCCACAAGTCCTTGGCGTGCGCGTGTCTGTCCTTGAGCGTCCCAGGCCAGCCGTCTCAGCCGCCTCCGTGCTGGCGGTAGCCCTGCTCTTCAGCTCCGTCCGGGCTTCCCTTCGTCGTGCGCGGCTGGGAGCAGCGACCGGTGCAGTGCGAGTCGTCGGCGCACGCACAGTCGCGGCTGTCGGCGCAGCAGCTGCCGCAGTCGCAGCACGAGGGCGGAAGGGCCTGGCCGTATGCCGACGGCGTGTTGTCGTGCCTCGCGTTGGCGGCGTTTAGCACGAGCCGCGTGCTCGAAGCGGACGCATGGCTGGGTTCCGGGTGGGGCTTCTCCGTGCTGCTCTTGGCGTCAGCCATGCTTATCGGTCTGTAAGGCAAGCGATCCAGCAATGAAGTTGGAGATCCAACCGTTGGAGATTCTATCGCCGTGTCGGAACCTGCTGCCAGTTCCGATCCAAATCAACAAACTGCCAGGCGAAGGTCTTCATCGTGTGTTTTGTCCATCGATACCATGGCCTCGTCCTCCTCGGCGCGAGCCGTCACGGCCCCAGACGAGTGCCTCTACCGTCTCGGAGCGAGACCAGACCAGTCAGCGCGGCCACCGCGGACTTACAGGCGGGCGATGACCGCGTCTAGCTCCTGCGCTGTGCAGACGTGGAAGCCCTTGTCGACGGTGACGGTGGCCAGCTCCACGTTGATGCTGGTGAGCTTCTCCTCCATGTGCTGCTTGAGCGCGCCGATGGCCAGCGCCTCGGCGTCCAGGAGCGTCATGTCCTCCGAGTAGCTCTCCTTGAGGTTGTTGAGCGCACCCTCCGAGCCCGAGCCGATGGCGTGCGCCTTGACGGGCCAGTACGTGCCGGACGGCTCCGAGAAGAAGAGCTGCGGGCCGTGGTCGTCCACGCCGGCGAGCAGCAGCGCCACGCCGAAGGGGCGGCTCATCTTCTGCTTGTGGTTGTTCTCGTCCTGACCCTCGCCGAAGCTCAGCGCCAGGTCGCACACCGCCTGCGTCAGCGCCTGCACGCGGATGCGCTCGTCGTACGAGAACCAGTGGTTCGTCGCCTCCACGCGCGCGTGGTCGATCAGCGTCTGCGCGTCCGCCGTGATGCCGCTCATGGCCGCGCCAACGTGGCGGTCGATCTCCAGGATCTTCTCGATGCTGCGCGCCACCAGCCCGACCATCCGCGTGAGCATCTCTGTGTCGTGTGCTGGTTCCTACCGGCTGGGGACTACGCACCTCCCGGGCTCGAGCAGCGGCGACGTCAGGCGCTTCTCGACGGCCAGCACCACGCCCTCCTTGGTGCGGATGCCGATCGCCGTCGTGCCCATCTGGGGGTCGCAGCGGGTCAGCCAACGCGTTCACTAGCTCGTCTACCACTACAGCACTGCACCTTGATGGCCTCGATGGCGTACTCGACCTGGAACAGGCGGCCCTCGGGCGAGAACGTGTTCACGCCGCGGTCATACTCGGTGCTGCGGGGAAACAGCGACAATGACGTCAATACGAAGCCTCTCGACGACGGGAAAGCGGCAGCTGACAGCGCGAGCGGTCGGGGAGCACGGGTGCTGCATCGACGGCCGCCGCGCTCGCCTTGGGCGTCACCGGGAGCACTCACTTCGTCTGGAACATGGTGCGCTGCTCGTGGGCTTGCTTTCTCGCGCGTTTGCTCTTCTCCCCCTTCGCGAGCTTTGGTATCTTGCGCGTACAGTGGGGAACGTGATCAAGAAATCATGTTATTGTGTCTTATACAGAACGTGAAAATGAATGCATGTCGATCATATCGAGCAAGTGCCGAGAGTGTGTGTCTCCTCGTGACTTTTCACACTCATCTCCACTGTGTGAAAATGCGCATTTTGTTGCTCGACTTGGGTCAAGAGAACGCGAAGCAACCTCCAACGTCTCCGCCTTCTGTCAAAGACAGGAATCAAGGGAGCTTGACACTCGGAGAAGGCACGCGATCTGTCTTGAGCTCGCGGCGCGGCTTCGAACAGCCGACCAGTTTTTCACATGGTGTCGGAGTCTTGATCGAGCCTGGTCACTGGCGTGGCGATTGATGAGTTCAAGTTCAACGCCATCGCGCCGTCAAGCGTTCGGAATCACTCGATCGATCGCCTGCCTGTCCGCTTCATCCAGGCGCATGAATCACGCTTCAACTCAACAGTCACAGCAAGTGGCACGTCAGCGAAGCGACCCTTCAAGATCCCGAGCGGCATGGCGTCCGTCGATTCCTGCGCCTTGCGAGTCGGCCAACCTCGTGCAGATCGACCCTGGGTCCTCGAAGCGTATCGCTCTTCCGCGCGCGCTCGTCCATGCCATCGTCCATGCCGACAAATTTGCGCCGTGCATTGCCCTGACTCCCCATACAAATGCCAAGTCAAACGGCACGCAGCAACAAAAAACACCTGTGCCGTGGCACCCAGCAATGCACTTTTTCAGCGAGTTGCTCACCAAGTGGTCCACACGAGCGCGAAAGTGTCCCAGCCTCCTCGCTTTGACTTGGTGTTTGTATCCGCTGATTTATCCATTCCGAATACCGCGCCTGACAGTCACTTGGAAGCATTGCTCCAGCCCATTCCGCGACCTGCAACGCGGTGAAGTGGGTGCTCATGGGCCTGGACGCGCGGCTGCTGGGCGAGGACGAGTCCGCGGCGCTGGTGCACAAGACGCCGGCGCCGCGGCCGTTCGGCCAGTGGATGCGCGCGACGGTGGCCGAGGACGCGGCGGCGCTCAAGATCCAGAGCTTCCTGCGCGACAAGCTGCGGCTCCCGCACGCGTCCTCGCTGCGGCGCACGGCCTCCACGGCCTCGTCCTCGTCCTCACTCTCGGCCGGCGCCGCGACGGACGACACCGCGGAGGCGGCGGGTGGCGGCGCGGTCTCCGACGGCGGCGAGGACGACGACGGCGCGCACCGGCAGTACGAGCTGCTGCTCTGGCACGGGTCGAGCCTGGGGGACCTGGCCTTCGAGCCGTGCGCGCGCTCGGGGTACCCGCGCGTGGTGTCCGCGGACGGCAACGACGCGCTACCGGGGATGTGGAACGTGCGCGAGGGGGACTTCTTGCTGGCCGTGAACGAGCTGAGCGCCAGCGCCACCAGCACGGCCTTCGAGACCGTCATGCGCGTGCTGGACGACGGTGTGCGGCCCGCCGTGCTGCGCTTCCGCCGGCCCAGCGCGCACGAGCTGCCGCGCCACGCGGGCCGGCGGCGGCGCACGCTGTCGCTCGTGCGCGCCGAGAAGCAGCAGAGCCGCGCGCGCCTAGAGAAGGCGCTGTGCCACGTCATCTGGCGCGAGGAGGACGGCGCGCTCGGCATCCAGCTCAAGCCCGACGCCGCGCTGCCGTACCCGGTCGTGAGCGAGGTGCGCGCGACCGGGCTCATCGGCCGCGGCGCGTCCAGGCACCGCCTGCGCGCGGGCGACGCGCTGCTCACCATCAACCACTACGACGTGCAGCAGCTCGGCTACACGCGCACGGTGCAGGTCATGCAGTTCGCCCCGAAGCCGCTGGTGCTCACCTTCCGCCGCCGCGCACCCGTCGACACGGCCCCGCGCACGCTCGATCTGTGACGTTGGCGCGTCGGCCTCCCGCGGACGCCCCCCCTCCCGGTATTTATGCAGGCGTAATCCACCCGGCAAGCTCAAGGTGACACCCCTCGTGCCACGGATAGTTCAAGCATCACCGGCCTGCTGCACTCTCAGCTGCCTGGGCGTCATCACGAGTCGTGGTTCACAGCGCGAACGAAAGAGGAGAGGCATAGAGCCATAATCGTTTAAATTAGGCGGCGAGTGGCCGGTCGGCGAAGCTGATGAGCACGGCCGTCATGTTGTCCATGGAGCCCTGCTGCTTGGCCTCGTCCAGCAACTCCTTGCAGATGGCGAGCGAGGCGTCGCCGGCGCTCAGCCGCAGGCTGACGAAGGCCGTCAGCTCCTCGTCGCTGAAGACGTCCGAGACGCCGTCGCTGACGAGCATGAGGAAGGCGTCCGACGCCTCCACGTCCACCGACTCGACGTGCGGCGCGCTCGTGATGAACCGCTTCTCGTCCGCCTGGCCCAGCGCGCGCGTCACCGAGATGCTGCCGGCCACGCGCTTGTTAAATATAATCCCGTTGAGCGCACGGATGCGCTTGACCTCGTCTTCGTTCGTGGCCTTGTGGTCCACCGACAGGCGCGTGGTGCGGCCGTCCGCGAACAGGATGGCGCGCGAGTCGCCCACGTTGGCCACGTGGAAGCTCGTGCGGCCGTGGTGCTGGCGGATGAGGCACGTGACGGCGGTCGAGCCGCTCGAGCACGACTCGTCGAACTCCTCCAGCTCCTTGTCCAGCATGGAGAAGGCCTCGGCGTAGCAGTGGGCCATGTCCTCGGCCGAGAACACGTCGCCCTCGAGCGCGTCGGCGCAGTCCAGGCTGCTCGAGGACGTGTCGGCGCTGTTGTTGCTGCTGCTGCACTCCGACTCGAAGCGCTTGGCGCTGAAGCGCTCCTCGAGCGCGGCGGCCAGCCGCTGGTGGAAGTGCTTGGCGGCGTACTTGGAGCAGAAGTCGCCACCGTGGCCGTCGTAGACGCCGAAGAACGAGCTCTTGGCCGGGTCGGCGCCGAACGCGCGGAACTGCGGGATGGCCACGCACTCGTCCTCCATATTCTTGCGGAACTTGCTGTTCTGCGTCGACACGGCCGCGTAGTCGCTCACCACGGGGCTGGCCACGTAGCGGCTCCAGTCCTCGGCGCGCTGCGAGGACGCCAGCCGCGCGTGGCGTCGGCGCTCGCGCGCCTCCCAGGCGTGCGCCGCCGTCATGTCGTCGTGCGCGGTGGCGTGTTTCCTTCGCGGCGGGCAGGCGGGCGACGAGTGCGCGAGCGCGGCGGACGACTGCGGGGACGCGGACCGGCGGCGGCGGCCCGAGAGGAACTTGTGGCGGCCGCGCTGCGGGTCCAGCGCCTCGAGGAGGCGGTCCATGACGGTGCGCTGCTCCTCTCGCGAGCAGCCCACGCCCATGTGCGGGGCGGCGGTCGGCCGGTGGAAGATCGTCGTGGCGGCCACGCTCCCGACGCCGGGCCGCGAGGGGGCAGGCGAACGGGCGGGCGGAGGCCGGGGGAAGGGAGGGCGGGGAAGGAGAGCGGGGCGGATCGCACGGAGACGATCGGCGCGTTCGCTCAGCGTCCAAAGCGGAATAATGGGCGTCGGGGGTCGGGGGTTCTCAGGAAGGCGGGCGGCGCTCACACTTATTCGGAGACCATCACTCCGAAGCACTGGAATTCACGCGGGTAGGGGACGGCGAGCAGTGGATTTATTGGTGCGTGAAACATGGCGGCGGGGTAGGGCTCGCGTCACGGAAGCTGAAGTTGGGTCGCGTGGACCACCGAATCAGGCGGCGTGCGGCGCGGGGTTAGCGAAGTGTGAACAGTATCGGTAAGAGGAGGGTATGTGGTAATTAAGGCCAGCTCACCGAGGTTGTGCAGAGACGGCGAGCGGGTGCTGACGGGGGTATCGGAAGATGGAGCGCGCGGATCGCCCGAGGTGTATGTCGGCATCTTTTCGAGCGTGGCACATGATTCATGAGAGAGACCACGCTGGGGTTTCCCCGCGCAGTGCATCCACGTTGTCGGCTCCATCCATGGGGAGACTCTCCGAGCGCCGAATTCATTCAAGGGCCCGCATCCTCCGCACTTGATCCATCACCAAAATGGTCGCCAAAATGCGTCCGAGGCCCTGGATTCATCGTGAAATGGTAGAAACGCCGCACGCCTCTTGCGGCCGACGGTTGTGCGCACGGGATCCCGCGCGGACGCACGTGGGCCCATCAAGCAAGTGACGCTGGCGGCGACCGACTGACTCCTCCCTGCTCGAGCTCCAGTGCATGTGGAGCGGGCCGCGGATGGCGCGAGCCCGACAGGTCGCAGGCGATGCCCGCGGGACTCGTCTATCGCCTGGCCACTTGATTTGTCGGCGCGCGCAGAAGGAGCACGGCACGTGCCGCACGGCGACGGATGACCGCATCCTCCCGGACGAAGGACGAAGGACGAAGGATCCGCGCCCGCCGCTTGCAAACTTCAGACTTGCGCATCGCCGCGACTTGGGGCTGGCGCTGACGACGGCCGGACCCGCGTCACCTTGGCGGCGATCCAATCAGGCGCCGGCTCCTGCGGCCAGCCAGCGTCTTTGCCTCCCGCTGCTTTGCCTACTCATGCGCGCATTGACGACGCGCGTAAGCGTTTAACGGTGTCTGGTGGTGAGCAGAAGGCGGCGTTTTACATGTCCACCGCCCACGCGCCGCCCATCCGGCGTGATCGGCGAGAGAAGAGAATGCTGTGCTTTTGCGATCGGCGAGGCCGCGCCGCAAAGACAAGCTGCCGCCGCGCGCGGGCCTCCAAGCAGCCGAGACGCCAACCGCGACAAGAGTCTCGAGTGCATCAAGCGGGGTCCGAGTGTCCCAAGGCCCCACCCACCACGCACGCGCTGCTGATCGCCGATCAATGGCCACAAGGACATCCTGGCGCCGACGGCGGCCGAGACGGACCCAGCTGGCCGCGCCATGTCTTTCCGCGGCCATCAGGTGCCGGATTCACGCTGAGTCAATGCGGCGAGGAGACGAAGGGAGTGAATCAATCCACTGCCCGTCCATCCGCCATCGCCCCAAGCAGAAATCGGGGCGTGCGAAACGGGGCGACTGAGGAGTTGCTTGCAGCTCCTTGACTTGCTGGGAATTGAAGCAAAGCGGTTTGAGCGCGTCGCCTTGGGCTTTCGGTACCCACGACGCATGATGCAATGCGATTGTTCGCGCACGAGCGTCATCCATGCTATCTGACGTGTCGTGCTGTCCGGCAGACGTGGTGACCATGCAACTGGCTCCGTCAGGCGGCATGGTCACCACGACGATCATGCTCGGAAAGTCTTCATCTTGATGTTTGTATCAAATGAGAAACCTCTTCATTCGGATAAATAAATATCCACAGGTGATAATAATAACCATTGATCTTCGATGATTAGTTGGAATTCAAGCGTTAATGAATATATATTTCAGCCAATCACTTGGACTATTTAGCATAATACCAAAAATTGGTACTCTCTGGGATCAGATTCGAGCGTCTCAGACTAGTCCGAAATGTTGTGTGGTGGACCCCAAATTCTTGTTGATCGTATATAGTGGACCACGCAATATATATGACTCGAAAGAAAGCCCCAGCCCGGGTCAAATATTGTGTACACTTTGTATTTGTATTGGACACATTCAAATTGAAGCGGCAAACACACGAAACAGAAGATATCGAGATTGGGAGATTGAGACGCCAAGAACCGGTATGATACCGGTAGAATATCGGAAACAAAAAGGGTCGTATCGATTTGAAAAAGGTCCCAGCCGGAAAATCGATAAACACCCAAAATGGCATCTCTGAATTCGTTTGGGCTGGTCCAGTGACCTGCAACTTGACCAACCAAGCCAAAACTGTTTGTTTTGGGGACCCAACCTTGAAAATCACCGCGTAAATTTATCAATCCCCCCTACAACGAATTGAACAGGTCAGGTCAACATTTGGCAGGTGCCGAGAAACCTTGGGAATTACATGATCTAACTAAAATAATAAGAATATATTTTACTCGCTGTCTACGTATACCGCTGCGCGAGCTGCGTCTGGTGTTTCCGTCCCCACCTCAACATATAAGAAAGCGGTCGCGCAAGCAAGCAGCAAGCAGCAGGAAGCAAGCAGCGGCGGCGGATATCATCATGGACGTGCTGGGCAAGATCGTCGGCGGCTCGGGCTGCGCCGTGGATGGCACGGTGGCGGCGCAGAACCCGCTGTCGCGCGCGCTGGACGGCGTGCTGCAGTCGCAGGCGCGCGGGGCGTCGGGCCGCGGGCCGCAGATGCATCAACAGCAGCAGCAGCAGCCGGGCTTCGCGCGCGACCTGTCGGCGCAGATGCAGCGGCAGCAGTTCGCGCAGGCGGCAGACGCGCAGTTCCTGCAGGGCCTGGAGCAGCAGGCCATGCAGCGCTCTCAGATGGAGGCCGCCTTCCGCGCGGGCGAGGCGCAGCAGGCCGCCATGGGCCGCCCGCACCACGCCGCCATGGAGGCCGCCTTCCAGGATGCGCGGCTGCAGCAGCAGCACCAGCAGCAGTTCCACGGCATGCCGCCGCACGGCCACGGGCAGATGATGATGCGGCAGCACCCGCAGGCGCACGAGGCCTGGGTTGACGACTTCCGCGGCGCCAACCCCATGGACGCCGCGTGGCAGACGGCCGGCAAGACGCCACACGAGGCCGCGTGGGAGCAGGCCCGGACGCCCGCGCCGCACATGTACCGGCCGCCGCCGCAGCAGTTGGCGCCCGCGGTGGAGCAGCCGGTGCAGGCGGCGGCCAGGAACGCCGAGGCACAGCAGGCGTCGGCCGAGATGGCGCGCACCATGAGCCAGAACCCGGACCCCAAGTGGCAGAACAGCGAGTTCCTGCAGTTCATGAACCAGGTGAGCTCGGGCGAGGTGGAACTCGACGAGGAGAAGAACCAGGTGAGCGCGGCGGACGGGCTCCGGATGGAGGGTGCGCTCGAAGGCGCCTGGGGGGACGCCGCCTCCCCGGACGTGCGCGTCAACCGTGACTTGTACGAGTCCACGTGGAAGAGCAGCGCAGACACGATGGAGAGCGCGTTCGCGGATGCGTCGAGCGCCAGCGCGCAGGCCGGGCTGGACGCCGCGTGGGAGGCCGAGAGCAAGGCGGCCGCCCCGGTCATGGGGAACGCGCTGGACGGCGCGTGGGGCGACGCGCGCACCGAGGAGGAGAAGGCGATGGAGGGCGCCTGGGCCGGAGAAGACAACCTGGAGCAGCTGTGGGAGAAGGCCATGACGGAGGCGCAGACGACCGACCCGTTCGAGGACGCGTGGGACAGCGCGACGTCGAGCGAGTACGTGTACAAGTCGGAGAACCCGTTCCTGGACGCGTCCGAGAACTTTCAGAAGGGCGTCGAGTTCTTCAACGCGGGCCACTTGGACGACGCCATCCTCGCGTTCGAGGCCGAGGTGCAGCAGCACCCCGAGAACAGCGATGCGTGGCGGATGCTGGGCGAGTGCCACGCGGAGAACGACGAGGACAAGAGCGCCATCGTGTGCCTGGAGCGGGCCGTGGAGGAGGACCCGTACAACCTGAGCGCGCTGCTCGCGCTCGGCGTGAGCAACGTGAACGAGCTGAACCCGCAGGGAGCGCTCAAGACACTCAAGGCGTGGGTGCAGCACAACCCAAAGTTCCACGGCCTGGAGATCCACGTCGACGAGTACAGCGACGGCTCGCTGATGGACGAGGTGATGCAGCTCATGCTGCAGGCGCGCGCGCACGACCCGAGCGACTCGGACGTGCAGGTCGTGCTCGGCGTGCTGTACAACGTGTCCAAGGACTACGACGCGGCAGTGAATAGTTTCAAGACGGCCACCAGCGAGCGGCCAGACGAGTACGCGCTGTGGAACAAGATCGGTGCCACGCTCGCCAACTCGTCTCGCTCCTCGGAGGCGATCCCGTCCTACCACCGGTACGGACTCGCTGCGAAGTGTTGGTGTGGACTCGGAAGTGCTTACTCACACGCGGTGTTTGTTCTGCAGAGCCCTGGAGCTCAAGCCTCGCTACGCCCGCGGCTGGCTGAACCTGGGCATCAGCCACGCGAACCTGGGCAACTACGAGGAGGCCACCAAGTGCTACCTGCAGGCGCTGAGCCTCAACAGCCGCGCGGAGCACATCTGGAGCTATTTAAGAATCTGCTTCACGTGCATGGAGCGCTTCGACCTCGTCAAGATGGCCGACACGCGGGACGTGGGCGTGTTCCGCGACGAGTTCAAGCTGATCGACCTCTGAGCGGCTGCCGTCCGAATGCGTGAGTGCTGTACGGACCGACTCGGCCGACCACGCGATGATGAAGTATGCGTAGATGGTAACCCCTGAACGAGTTGGCTGCTTGGTTGGACGGCTGGGATGCGTTGCTGCAGGTGGGGCTCGATGGCGGCGTTTGTGGCATGCGTGGTGTGGTGTGGCAGGTTTTGCAGGCTGGCGCTCGTTCGAGGGTGGAAGACCGCGCCGGGATCTTCGCATCTGGTTCCGAGGGTCGCCTCTCCGCCGGCGCCTCTTCCTCTTCCCCGGTCTCCAAGTCAACCGCCCAGCCGGCCCTTCACCCCACGCGCCAGTTCACCAGAGGCCTTTCATCGGCGCCGACAGAAGAGCGACCATGCCGACGGTGGCCGTGGAGGACTCGTTCGAGCGCCTGCGCGCGCTGGAGAAGAAGCGCTTCGACTCGGAGCGCAAGGGCCGCATCCCGGTCATGGACGCCGAGACGCTGCGCGAGCTGTGCCTCGAGAACGACGGCTACGAGACGCCCGAGCTGAACGACAGCCTGTACGCGCACTTCCGCGGCTTCCAGAAGATCGAGGGGCTGGCGCCGTACTACAACCTCAAGGCGCTCTGGCTCGAGTCCAACGGGCTCTCGCGCATCGAGGGCCTCGCGCCGCTCGTGCACCTGCGGTGCCTCTACCTGAGCAAGAACCTCATCTCGGCCGTCGAAAACATGGAGGCCTTGCGCGCGCTCAACACACTCGACCTGAGCGAGAACCGCCTCACATCGCTGCGCGGGCTGGCGCAGCTGCCCAGCCTCGCGTCGCTCAACGTGTCCCGCAACCAGTTGTCCAGCGCGAGCGACTTGCGGGAGCTCGAGACCTGCGCGGAGCTGACCAACCTCGACATCAGCCACAACCACATCGACGACAACCAGGAGGAGGGCGACGAGTCCGTGCTGGTGCTGCTCGCGCGCGTCCCGCAGCTCAAGGCGCTCCGCATCACGGGCAACCCGGTGGTGTCGCGCGCCAAGCACTTCCGCAAGGCGTTCATCGCGGCTATGCCGCAGCTGGCGTTCCTGGACCGGCCGATCTTCCCGATCGAGCGGGCCGCCGTCGACGCGTGGAAGGAGGGGGGCAACGACGCCGAGCTGCGAGCCAAGCGCGCGTTCGTCGACAAGGAGAACGACGAGCGCAGGCGGACGCTGCACGAGTTCCGCGAGTGGCAGGCGCAGGTGCGCGAGCGCCGGCTGCTGGAGATCGAGCAGGAGAAGGCGAGCAAGCTGGCGGAGGCGTCTCCGGTGGACGGCGACGAGAACGCTCCGCCTCCGCTCGGCGCGCAGGCGGTGGACTGCGAGGTCGAGCTGCACGGCTTCCGGGGCATCACCAAGGACGAGTACCTTCGGCTGGGCACCGCCGAGCGCGCCACGTGGGACGAGCGCATCCGGAAGGCGCACGCGGACTCGGCCAAGGACAGGCTCGAGGTGCTGGGCGACGGCGTCGCGCGGCTTGGCGCCACCTTCTGGGCGGAGAGCGCGCGCATCGAGAGTCTCGAGACGCCAGCCGTCGGTGCTGTCGACAGCCGCGAGCCAGAGACGGCGTCAAGAGCGGACCAACGTCGGAAAGGAGCAGCCGGATCCGGGAGTGCGCTCGGCAGCAGCGACGGCGGCGGTGCGGACGGTGAGACCCTCTTCGAGGAGAGTGAAGACCCCAGTCCGCCCCCTTGCG